>JAKTRJ010000014.1:0-179336 GCA_030579655.1 Liangdongia dryadoides
AGGTTTGTGGTCATAGTTATAAATAACTTTGAAATAGAACATTGGTTATTTTCATGAGCAGTGAAAAAGTTAATCGATGGTAATTGTTAAATGAGATAATCATCATTTTTCTAGCTAATTATAAGTTTAATGTTTAATGAAAGTTGTTCATCAAGAAGTCCAAAACTTTTCTTATTTATATTTATTTTGTAGATAAGAAGCGTATTTCTAACAGAATTACAAGCTCATATTCGTGACATGTATAGATCAATAGTGGTGATAAATATGAATGAACCTAAACATTCTAGAAGTGAAGTACAGAATATAATTTCATGAACATTTTTTATAACTTTTAATACACAAAAAAGACGCTGGCAGCCAATAATCTCAAAATAAAGAAAAAACCAAAATACTTTAAAACTACATATAACACAATTAGTAAACATCATTAGCCTAAACTCACTTCTTATCTTCTTCTTCCTTTGGTGAGTAGCTTGGAGAACCTGGTGAATATTGAGGAGAGGTTGGGCTATAGGACGGTGAGGTTGGTGAATATTGAGGGGATGTTGGACTGTAACTTGGGGATGTTGGGCTGTATTGTGGTGATGTAGGAGAGTAAGATGGAGAAGTAGGAGAATAACTTGGTGAAGTTGGTGAATAAGATGGTGAAGTTGGTGAATAGGAAGGTGAAGTTGGTGAATAAGATGGAGAAGTAGGAGAGTAAGATGGAGAAGTAGGAGAATAGGATGGAGAAGTAGGACTGTAACTTGGGGATGTAGGACTGTATGAAGGAGATGTAGGAGAGTAAGATGGAGATGTTGGTGAGTAACTTGGAGAAGTTGGGCTGTATGATGGTGAAGTTGGTGAATATGATGGAGAAGTTGGAGAGTATGATGGAGAAGTTGGTGAATAGCTTGGTGAAGTTGGTGAATAGCTTGGTGAAGTCGGACTGTATGATGGTGAAGTTGGCGAGTATGCTGGAGAAGTAACACTGTAGCCTGGAGAAGTTGCACCAAATCCTGGAGAAGCAGCATAACCAGTAGGAGAAGTTGGAGCATAACCATAACCAGCACCACCAAATGGAGATTGGGCAGTCATAGCTGGAGAAGTGACAGCATAAGCACCATATTCAGTGAAACCACCACTATTATTGTTGGTGGCAGCACCAGCTTCAACAAGTGGAGAGAACATAATATCATCAGTAGAGTCTATTTCTGAGTTATGTGTTGGTGATTGTGAATCATATGGAGTAGCAGCACCAGCAGCATATTCATCAGTGTTTTCCATAACATTTGGAACAACAGCATTAGCAGCTGGTAGTTTCTTCAAAACTTCATCATCAACCAAAACATCAAATGCACCTGTACCAACTGGAGCCAGTTGACCAAGAATAACATTTTGAGAAACACCGCGACAATCATCTAATTCAGCAGAAGCACCAGCTTCAAGTAAGATTTCAACAGTTTCTTCGAAAGAACAACGCATCAAAGCACCAGTATCATTTCTGTTAATACCATGACGAGTGACAGCCATCAAGTGACCACGAGAAGTCATAACATCAACCAATAAGGCCATATGACGGTAGTTAACATAAGAACCATCAGATGCAATAACATTGTAAACTTCTTTGTACAAAGCAGCTCTACCAGCTTCAATACCCAAAACTTGTAAGATATCAATGAAAGAGTTAGTGTAAATACGAGTGGTATCAACACCTGGAACAGTCATAACTTCAGCAAGGTTCACACCATCAGTTTCCAAAACCCATTCTGGAACCTTAATGAATTTACCCGATTTATCTGTAACCTTACGGTCATATTTCATCATAACAACACGAGAAATGTCTTGAACACCACGTAAAGAAATAGACTCCAACATGTTACCTTCAATACGTTTCAACATTTGATCTTCTTCTTCTTCAACTTGAGAGTCAATAGATTTTGGATCACGAACAACACGACAACGAATAATCAATTTTTCAGCATTATCTTCAGACCAAATGACAAACAAATCATCTCTGAAAACTTCCTTAATCTTTTCACCAACTTCAGCCATGGTTAAATCTTTATCGTTCATTTGGGCACGATCCAATTCAATACGTAACAACCATGGAGATTGGTTTTCAATAGATTTTTCAATTTCATCGTCAGGGATTTCAAAGAATAATTCAACCATTTCCATATCTTCTTCAATAACAGTAGAACGTGGATCTGGATCATAGTAGATTTCAGTTTTCACAGTAACACTCTTCAATGTAGTGTGTTCAATAGCAGATCTAATGTCCTTAGCCAATTCTTGATCATCACAATATCCAGGTTCCAAATAAACGGTTAAATTTGGAGTCTTCATATTCTTTGCAACGTTTAAAATTTCTTTTAGACGGGGAACACCTGATGTAACCTTTTTGGAAGCAACACCTGCAAAATGGAAAGTATTCAATGTCATTTGAGTAGCAGGTTCACCAATAGATTGAGCAGCAACAACCCCAACCATTTCACCTGGGTTAACAACTGCTCTTTGGAATTGAGACTCAATTTCATCCAAGACCCACTTGAATGCAGACTTATTCAAGCGATGTTCTTCAATAACACGACGAGTAGCTAAACGCGAACGTAGCAAACATTGGAATAATGTTGTAGCATTATCTTGGGCTTCTTTAATTAATGGAGAATCACCACGTAAAACAAACAATCTCTGAATTGTGTTTTGAACACCTCTGACAACTTCATCTAAAGTCAAATCAGAAGCCTTTGAACGATCAATATGGAAAACTTGTTGAGCATTTTGAATAACACGACGAATATTAACAGGTAATGGCCAGTTATGTTCACCATCAGTAAAGACTTTTCTCAATAACTCACGGTCTTTTTTCAATTGATCATATTCTTCATCTAAAACAGCTTGTAATTCAGTATTACCAATAATATCCAAACCAGATTCCAACAAAGATGGTTTAAGAGAGAACTTTGGATTAGTCAAATCAACACGGTAACGTTTTTCAAATGCCGCATCTTCACCTGGAATGGTATCAATAGGTTGTTTCTCAACGTGTCCAGCGTCAAGACCATCTTCACCGTATAAGAATTGAATAATATTACCCAAAGAATTTCTAGTAGTACCATCATAATGGACCATAATATCTTCTAAAGCTTTAACTAAACGACGTTGAATATAACCGGTTTCAGCAGTCTTAACGGCAGTATCAATCAAACCTTCACGACCACCCATAGCATGGAAATAAAACTCTTGTGGTGTCAAACCTCTCAAATAAGAGTTTTCAACGAAACCTTTAGATTCTGGAGAATAATCATCTTTGGCAAAATGTGGTAAAGTACGATCAGCAAAACCAAAAGCAATACGTTTACCTTCAACAGATTGTTGACCAACACAAGCAGACATTTGAGCAATGTTAATGAAAGAACCTTTAGAACCAGCACTAACCATTTGTTTAACATTGTTTAAACCTTTCAAGTTAACTTCAGCAGATCTACCAGCTTTATCACGCGCTTCATTCAAGTAACGAATAACGTTATCTTCAAAAGATTCTCTTAATGTCATACCATGCTTTGCCGTTAGTTTGTTTTGTTGAGCTTCTAATGTAACTTCATCAACCTTTTGTTTAGCAATGGCAATAGCATCAGTAATTTCCTTCATGGTGGATGCATCAGCAATTGTATCACCGATACCAATTGAAAACCCATTATGTAATAACCAAAAGTTGACAACTTTTTGAATTTTACCAAATAATGCAGCACATTCAGTTGGACCTTTTTCTCTCATAACTGTATGAATTAAACCACCATTGGTAGCCCCAACAGTTTTCTTATCGACAACACCAAATATGATTTTACCATCAACAACAAGCATACCATTATCATTAGGACTTAAAAGAGTTGTACCTTCATCAAATCTTTGTAAATGAATACCTTTTGGAATGGTCATGGCAAGCATTTGTTTACCAGTCCACAAAGGTTTTGGTTTTAAAATAGATGGTTGAGGAATAACACCATCCCAATCTGAAATCCAATATAAAATGTTCATCATTTGGTCATAATCAATAAAAGAATCACGTAAAGTCATTTTTCTAACACCACATAAAGTATCTTGAACAATACCCATACAAGGTTTGTTAGATTGTGGAGAGACAATTTGTAATGGGACAGCCGCAATATTTAATAACTCAGCTCTTGTTTCTTCAGATTGTGGCACATGTAAATTCATTTCATCACCATCGAAATCTGCATTATATGGTGAAGTAACAGAAAGGTTTAATCTGAATGTAGAATATGGCATAACTTTAACACGATGACACATCATGGACATTTTATGCAAAGAAGGTTGACGGTTGAATAGGACTGGATCACCATCCATCAAATGACGTTCAACTTTCCAACCATACTGTAGAACAATATCACCAGCACGTTTGTTATATCTTAAATCAATACGATCACCAGTATCTCTAATAACATATTTAGCACCAGGATGTTCATTTGGACCATTACGCACTAGTTCAGTTAATCTTTGAATATTATATGGTGTGACGGTTTCTGGGTAGGTCAAAGTACGAGCAATACTTTTTGGAACACCAACTTGTCCCAATTCTAAGTTTGGATCACCAGAAATGACAGTACGAGCAGAAAAATCGACACGCTTACCCATCAAGTTACCTCTGATACGCCCTTCTTTACCTTTTAAACGAGCACGAATAGATTTAATTGGACGACCGGATTTTTGTAGAGCTTGAGGTTGACCAGCAATATCATTATCCATATAAGTTGCAACGTGAAATTGTAATAAACTTTCAAATTCATTAATAACATGTTGTGGTGAACCATCCATTTCTAATTTTTGGACATTAATATTAGCCTTCATAATATCAGATAATTTATATGTTAAATCATCTTCACCTCTTTGAGTATCATTAAAAGAGATTGAAGGTCTAACTGGTGGTGGAGGGACAGGTAAAACAGAAATAATTAACCATTCTGGACGAGCATAATCATTATTAAATCCCAATTTAGTACAATCTTCTGGAGAAATATGTTTGAAAACGTTTAAAATTTCACTTGGACTTAAAACTCTTTTTTCTGGTTGTTCATTTTCATCTTCTTTACCCTTTTTCCAAGTACCCCATAATTTTAACCCATCACGACGAATAGTTGGTTGAATATTACCACAACCACCTCTTGAAACGATTTGACCATCATCATCTGGAGGATAATTAGGTTCACAAACCATTTTAGTCTTTGACAAGTTCCAAACTGCATTAAATCTCTTTTTTGGGTCTTTTATCCTTATAGCTTGTTTAAATAATTCATTTGATTCATCTAATAATAATTTACCACAATGCATACAAACACATTCACAAACTTTTTTAATCTTATTAATGAACCCAATATGGAAAACAGGTTTGGCTAATTCGATATGACCGAAATGACCAGGACATTCATTCATGCCTTCACCACAAGTTTGACATTTGAAATTACGATCAATGGAACCTAATCTTGGATCATTTAAACCACCAACTCTTGGTTTTGTTTGGGTTTCATCCATGGTTTCTGGGAATTCAATCTTGGCAACAGAAATTGCACGCTATAAAAATGTTAGTATGGGTGAATTCTAGATTAAACACAACAATATTTACAATTTCATCAGGGGAAAGAAGACCAAATTGGACCTAAAAAAAAGTTAGTTAAGTCTATCTAGACGACATAATCATATACTCATACCTCTTTCACTGTACGCAATGGTGCACTTGAATAAGGAAATTGAACCATAATGAAAACTTATGTAATAATGCTATTCTTTTGACTAAAATTTTCTAGTTTTTTGGTTTTTTTTTTTTTCAATAGTAAATTTTTTTTTGATTTTTGAAAATATATTATGAATAATTTAAAAGCAATTGAACGAATAAAAAAGATAACAAATATTAGTCTTTAAAAAATAATAAAACAATTGGGTGAATAAAAAATAGTATATGTATATATGTGATTGATGCAAAAAGGGGTATGATAAATAGAGTCAATTTCTGCTCGAACACAATGTTAATTTTTTTGTTGTTGTTTATTTTTTAACTTGTTGAGGCGAAAAAAAAGTAAACAAAAAAAAGGACGACCGAAAATACCAACGCCAATGTTAAGTCAAAACTAATAACCTTCTTGAAGTAAATTAGCAGCAGCAATCCAATGAGTGCCAATTAATTCTAAAATGAAGATGATTTGACTTTAAATTGTTTGTCTTTTGTATTTAAAAAATTGATATTTAATTGATTGTTGTTGATTAATCTCAAAAATTGCAAACAAAAAATAAATATCAAAGAGCGTTTAAAACCAGACAAAGAGTATATGTAGCTGTTCCTCTTATTAAATACAATCCAATAAGTGCAGTGATGTCACGCTAATGGATGACTTTAGTGTTGTTGTTTGATGACTTTTATCAGTTTCAAGCTTGATATCGATTTGCCCCCCAACTGGTTGAATTTTTCAAAATTTTCCACAGTTTTTTAGTCGGACTGATAATTACACTTGTATTGATAATTACGCTGGGGGAATTTAAATAAGAGAGGATAAAATATTTGAATACAGTAGATAGTTTATTGAGGAGTTGTGATTAATGACGTTGGGGTTGACAGTTGGTTATATTTAATTTTTAATTACCATGAGTGTATTTTATTTTTTGTCTGGATTGTTGTGAGCAGTAATGTGTGATGCAATAGTGACATATCTACAATTAATTTCAAATTACTAGTATATGTAATTGATATATATATATATATTCAGTTCAACCAAACATCTTTGAAAATGCCTTTTTTTCCTTAGCTTTACGTTCCTTAACAGTTTTGTGAACATCATCAATGGCCTTTTTAATTCCAGCATCATTTGGAGACAATTTTAAAGCTTGATTGAAATCTTTTAAAGAATCTTCTTCATTTTTTAATTTCAAATAAGCATTCCCACGACGATATAAAGCTTTTGATTTTGATTTATCATCAATTTTATCACTTGATTTTGGACCGTTTAAAGCATCTGTTGAAGCTTTAATAACTTCTTTATATTTACCTAATTTTAAGGCAACTAAAGCAACATTTAAATTAACTGAAGTGTTTAATTTTTGAATTTCTTGTGAATCTTCTTCACTTAAATCATCAGGGAAATATCCATCTAAATAATTTTTAGATTTTAAATATTTTGAATAAGCTAAATTTAAATCACCCTTTTTATATAATTGAGTACCAATTTCTTTTAAATTAGTAATGGCTTTAATAACAGATTTTGGGTCTTGAATATCAATATTATCATTATCAATTAATACTTCTTCATAAATATCCCCAGTACCATCATCTTTTGGAACTGAAGGTTCAACAACATAATCTTTTGGTAATTCACCACAATCAACAATAACACAATCTTGTAAAGGTTTATCACCAGAATCAGTTTTTGTTCTTTCTACTGCTCTAATAATTGATTTCCCAGAAATTAAACTACCAAAAACAACATGTTTCCCATCAAGATGAGGAGTTGGGACAGTGGTAATAAAGAATTGAGATCCATTAGTATTTGGACCAGAATTAGCCATTGATAATAAGAATGGTTTATCATGTTTTAATTGGAAATTTTCATCAGGGAATTTTTCACCATAAATTGATTCACCACCTGTACCATTACCAGCAGTAAAATCACCACCTTGAATCATGAAATCTTTGATAACTCTGTGGAATTTAGAATTTTTGTAAGATAATGGGAACCCAAGGGTACCTTCACCTTTTTCCCCAGTACATAAAGCCCTAAAATTTTCCGCTGTTTTTGGAACAACATCATTAAACTTGAAGAATTGTTAATATCAGATTTTTAAAAGAAACTTTGAAAAACATTATAAACATACCAATTCAAAGATGGCTTTACCTTTGATTTCATCACCAATTGAGATATCGAAAAAAACTTTTGAACGAGACATTGCTATAGTGTAATTAATATTGATTGTTTGGTAAAAAAAAAGTTAATGGAGATGGATGGGATTTTAATTATATAAAAATTATGTACGGAAAATTCGATGAAATTCCACAGACTCTCTGATAATGGTTACTATGCAACAATGATCGATAAGGTTTACTAATATAACAGTGTACTACAATTCAAAGAATGTAATTTGTACAAGAATTTCAATTTCTTAGTTATTTTATATACAGAGTAGTTATTATAACCAAAAGCTCGTCATTAACCGTCATTACAGCATTAAGCATTATATGAAAAATAAAAATTACAAAAAAGAACACTAAAGGAAAAATATTCACAACTTTTGATTCTCATTATCCACAGTGTGAACTCGTTGATCATTTTGATTTTGTTCCCAACATTTACGGAAAGCCATCATCTAAATAAGAGTTAATTTAAATCCCGAGTTGAATGGTTTGTTACAATAGACATACTTCTTTTGTACACTGTCTCCAATCACCAGTATCAGCATGACATAGTTGTAATTTCAAGTTTTCATCTAGATAAAAGTTAGTTTATTAATTTATAAGGTAACAATGTATCCTACCAGCACAACCAGTCTTTATAATACGCTTATCCCTAAAAAAACAATTAGTAACGAGCTTTAGATGATAAAGGCTCTCCTACCATTCATCGGGTTCATCATCATCAATTTGTTGCTCTCTTGACATTATATGATATAGACAATATAAAAGTTTAAGAATAAGTATAATATTAAGTATAATATTAAGTATATAAGTTTAATACTCAACCACTTCATTTCTGTTAAGCGCCACATATTTTTCCCTTTTCGGAATTGTCAAAGAAAATCAACAAGTTGAAATCAACACGAAATCAAAAACAATTCAGTGAAAACAAGTCAAAACAAAAAAAAGATCTGGAAAGAACGAAAGAAAAAGTTTGTTGATCAATTGGTTTATAGATTATTGTAACTACTGCTATTATTTGTCATATACTTCAAATCACCAAATATCTCCTTCTCTTGTTTCTCTATCAATCGTGTTTTTAAAGAACAAGTTGTCAACAAAAAATATCAACAACAACAAAAATCCATTAAAAAAACACTTAGTCAGATCACTTCAAAATGGTCAAGTTGAACGAAATACGTGAGACTGCTACATTTGCATGGTCAAACCAGTCTTTACCAGTCTTAGCAACTGGTACTGCCGCTGGTGTTATGGCTGCTGATTTCTCCTCTGATTCTTCATTGCAATTCTATTCTTTTCATAACAAGAAACCTTTGCTAAATGTTAAGATGGACTCAAAGTTCCATGATTTAGACTGGTCTAAATCAAATGAATTATTAGCTGGTGCCCTAGATAATGGTAAAATTCAATTCTGGAATACTACTAAACTATCAAATGTTGATTCCCCATCTGTTGAAGCAGTTGCTCAAGGTGATAAACATACTGGTGGTGTTAAAACTTTACAGTTTAATCCAATACAGCATAATGTTTTAGTTTCTGGTGGGAAAAATTCTCAAATTTTTGTTTGGGATACTAAAAAATTGGATAATTTAGATCCATTTTCTCCTGGTGCTGCTATGACTCCAATTGAAGATGTAACTTCATTATCTTGGAATAATTCTGTTAGTCATATTTTTGCTTCTGCTGGTTCTGCTGGTTATACTTCAATTTGGGATTTAAAAACTAAAAAAGAAGTTTTACATTTAAGTTATGCTTCTCCAACAGGTTCAAAAGCTAAATTATCTGTTGTTCAATGGCATCCTTCTCAATCAACAAAATTAGTTACAGCTTCTGATGATGATGGTGTTCCAGTTATTTTAACTTGGGATTTAAGAAATGCTAAAGCACCAGAAAAAATCTTAGAAGGTGGTCATTCAAAAGGTATTACTACTTTGGATTGGAATTTAAAAGATCCTTCTTTATTATTATCTGGTGGTAAAGATAATATTTCAATCTTATGGAACCCTCTAACTGGTGAAAAATTGGCTCAATACCCAACTACTGCAGGTTGGATCTTTAAAACTAGATTTGCTCCTCAATCTCCAGACATTTTTGCTAGTGCAAGTTTTGATGAAAGAATCACTATTCAAACTTTACAAGATACTTCTCCACCACCAACAAATAAAATTAATACAGCTTCTGAAAATGATTTTTGGAATAAAATTTCTGATACTGATACTCAACAACCAGAATATTTTATTAAACAAGCTCCAAATTGGTATGGTAGACATTCTTCTGTTAACTTTGGATTTGGTGGTAAACTAGTTAAATTAGCCAAAACTGGTGATAAAACTTCTTCAATTGAAATCACTTCAACTCCTTCAACTTCTACAAATGGTGAAGCTTTACAAAAAGCTTTGGATTCTGGTGATTTCTCTTTAATTATTAAAGACCATATTGAAAATAAATCTTTTAATGATGAAACTAGTAAATCAGATTGGGAATTATTAGATGGTTTAACTGATAAATCTCAAGTTTTTGAAAAATTTATTACTTTAGATATTAACGATAAAGAAAAAAAAGAAAAAGCCCCACCAACTACTTCTGAAACAGATGGTGAAGCATTTTTTGATAAATTAGAAAATAAAGAAGAACCTTTAGGTTATTTACCTTCAGGTGATTTTAAATTACCATCTCAAAACAAACAATTAACTAATGCTTTGTTATCTAAAGATTTATCTAGTGCTATTGATGCTGCTTTGGAAGATAATAAGTTAGTTGAAGCTTTGATCATTGCTTTAAATGGTTCAGATGATGATAAACAAAAGGTTAAAGATGTTTATTTCAACAAATTTGCTTCACAAGATCCTTTGGCTCGTTTGTTATACTCTGTTTCTTCTGAAAACGTCTCCGATTTGGTGGAAAATGGTGATGTCGAAAATTGGAAAGAAATTGCTTCTGCTATTAAAACTTATTCAACTAATGATAAAACTTTCAAAAACGAATTCACTAAGTTGGGTGATAGAATTTTAGAAGCTGATCCAGTTAAAAATAGAAATGATGCAATCAAAGTTTATATTAATGCATCTGCTTTAGATAAAGTTGCTTTAATTTGGGTTGAAGAATTAAAATCTTTAGAAGCCAAGATTTTAAAAGAAAAGAAAACTTCTCCATTTGATGCACATTTCGAAGCTTTGAATGAATTTGTCGAAAAATTTAGTGCTTATAGATCTGTTTTGAAATTTGATGCACCTGTTACTGATTCTGAAAGTTTATTATCAATTATTTTAGAATATACTACAATAATCTCTTCTTCTGGTCAATTCCAATTGGCAAACAAATTCTTGTCTTTATTATCTGATAAGATTCCAGCTGTTAAGCTAGAAAAAGAACGTATTGCTAAAGCTTCTGGTATTACCACTGCTGCTGCAACCAATACTACTGGTTCTAAATATGCTCGTACTGGTACTGGTGCTGCTGCAACTAGATCTCGTTATGGTGCTTTAGGTCAACAGATTCCATCTGCTATCCCATCTTATGGTGCTCCAGTTACTCAAGCTCAATCTCCTTATATCCAACAACCTCAACCTACTATTGACCCAATTGGCACTCCTGCTGCTGCTAATCTATATGCTTCTACTGCTCCTGCTGTCCCACAAACTAGAGCTAACCCATATGCACCTGCTGCTGCTGCTTCTGCTTCAATTTCTTCTAATCCATACAAACCTGCTAATGCAGTTCCTGCATTTAATGGTGGTGTTATCCCTCCAAATGTTGGTACCCCAGTTAATTCTGTTGCTGCTGTTCCTCCACCTCCACCAAAAAATGCTAGAAAGGTTGAAACTGAAGGTTGGAATGATCTGCCATCAACTTTCCATCAACCAACTCGTCGTAGTACTCCTGCTGCTCCAGTTAAGGTTGCTTCTCCATATTCTCCAAATGCTGGTTTAGCTTCACAACCTGGTCTTGTAGGTTCTATTGGAGGTGTTGCTCCTCCTCAACCAGGTTTGGGTGGTCCTGCTCAAGTTTCAAGAGTTTCTTCATTCTCTAATGGTCCAGCAATTCCACCTCCACCAAGATCTGTTTCAAGAACAAAAAGATCAAGTTCAATTGATCAAAACCCACCAAAACCAGCTTCTCCACAACCAAATAACCGTTATACACCAACTGCATCAACTGTTGCATCTCCAGTGATTGCACCAGTTGGTTCTGCTATTAACAATGGGTTTGCTCCACCAGCTCCTCAAGTTGCTTCTGCCCCACCATTTAACCCATATGCCCCATCAACAACCTCACAAGCTCCTCCACAAAGATCTAATCCATATGCTCCTCCACCAGGTGCTGCTGCTCCACCAAGTGCTGTTTCTCAACCTAATCCATATGGGGCTCCACCACAAATCTCTAAACCACCAACTACTAGTGCTCCAAACCCATATGCTCCACAACAACAAGCTGCTTATTCTGCTCCTCCAAGAGCTAACCCATATAAACCAATTAGTTCACCACCACCAACTAATGTGAGACCAAGCCATACTGTTGCTCAAGCTGCTCCTCCTGTTTCCCAAGTTCTTCCACAAGTTCAAGCTCCACCTATTTCTGCTGCTGCTGCTGCTGCTCCACAAGCTCCACCACAAGCTCAACCACAAGCTACTAAATATCCAGCTGGTGATCGTTCTCATATTCCACAAGAATTATTACCTATTTATCAAGGTTTAAATCAATTATTAGAACAAGTTAAACCACAAGTTCCAGAAACTTATTCTAAACAAATCACTGATACATCTAAAAGATTGAACATTTTATTTGATCATTTAAATAATGGTGATTTATTAACTCAACCAACTTTGGACTTATTAAGTCAATTAGTTGATGCTTTAAGTAAACGTGATATTCCTACTGCTTCTGCGTTACAAGTACAATTGGCTACTGAACATGGCTCTGAAACTACAAATTGGTTAGTTGGTATTAAACGTTTGATTCAATTGGTTGATGTGACGTCTACTTGAATAAATTCATCAAATAAAAGAGTTGACTTGTTTATTCTTTTATAATAAATTTTTTATATATTTTCATTAATTAAAGAAAAAAAAACCTTTATACAGTACTTAATACAAAATTGTTTTTAATCATTAATCATTGTATATAATCTACATGAAATTAATTTTATTAAATTTATGAATTTTTATTTGGGTTTTAACAAATTTTTTTTAGTGTTTTCCATTAATCATAAAAATAGAAGAATAAAATAACAAGCTCATTAAATAAAAAATTAAAAAAAAAAACACAATTAAAATGAACAAAAAGATAAAACAAAAAAAGCTGTACCTATTATATATAATATAAAAAAAAGAATTAATGTATGTTTGTTTATTTGTGAAATTTCTTAAATTTGTGACAATTAGTGTTCTATGCAATTGTAGAAGAAATGATCTTCTTTCCCCATATTTATTTGTGTTGTGTCAAAGGTATAATAATAATAATAATAATAATAATAAATCTAAAGAATTTAATTAGCTTTCTTGGCCTTCTTTTCAGCTCTTAGCCTCATTCTTTCTTCTCTTTCAGCTTTAGCTTCAGGACCAGCCTCAGTATCTAAAGAATAATCCCACCATCTAAAAGAACTTGCATAATTACCAATGAAATAGTGGTGATGTAAATCATGATGTTCAGCACCGGCCCAGAATGGTAAGAAATGATGTAATGACCATGGGAATTCATAACCAGAATGAGCATCAACAGCTTGGAACAATCTTAAAGTGATCCAAACACACAAGGTATATAAATGTAAATCTTGAGTGTAATAAACATATAAAATTGGAGAACCAACAGTACCAGCACCTAAAGTTAAAGTTTCTAAAGGATGAGCATATTCAGCAGTTAAACCAAATGGAGCAGCATAACGATGATGTTGTTTATGAATATATTTATAGAAAGCACCGTAATGGAATAAACGATGAGCCCAATAATGCCAGATATCTTCCATAACAAAGAATAAAGCGATTTGAGCAGCCATTTTTGTCCAAGATGGGAATGGAACAGAAATTGAAATACCCAATTGTTGACACATTGGATGGAAAGTCCAAATTGGTAAAGCTTCAACTAAAAGATGAGAAATTATAACAGATTTAAAACATTCCCATTGTTCTTTATCAGAAGGGATTTTAGTTGGTTGAATTTTCCATCTATTAAAATATGGGATTTTATCAATAATATACCAAGGTAAACAACGACCAAAATACATAACTTCATGTAAAACGAAAAACAGTAAACCAGTAGCTAAAATATCATTTTGCATATAAAAATACCAAGCAGCCCATAGTTTTTCAGTTGTATTTAATTCTGGTTGTGTTGATGAGATTGTAGATAATGCATCACTATAAGTTTTAGCTAGTGGCATACCATTTACGGAAGTTGAATTGTAGTTATAAAACACCTGAGATTGAGACATGTTGAATGGATCTCTTTTTTTGTTGTGTATATATATATATATATTCTTTGTGGAAAAGAAAAATAGAAAAGGTGAAGTTGAATGTTTATATCACAAAATAAATCTATGTGTTGTTATATGGGCTGATTGAGTTTAAATAAAAACAGACAACTTTTTTTTTTTTCTGTCGTTCAGTTCGTTCAATTCGTTCAGTTCGTTCATCTCTCGTTTAAAAAAAAAAAAAATGATTTCAACAAAAACAAAGCGGCTCGTTTAAAACATTTGTCCTGAAAAAAAAGGACAAACGCGAAAATCTTTTTATTTGAATAAAAGTTAGGACAAATCAAACTTGAATTATATTATTAAAATGTTCGGGAGTTTATAGTTTAATATTATTACCATATATTAGTAAACTACAAAATCATATTATTCAGATTCTTTGAACACATAATCATCCCATTTTTTTTATCTCATTCTATTCGCATTGAGAATGTCTTTTTCTCGTTTAGAACTTTTTTTGCTTTCTACTTAGTGTGTTCCTACCAATATGCAGCAGAAGCATATTTGTACAGATCAAAAATCTAAACGAGCATCGTAAACGAATGTCCTTAAAATGAGTATTAAACGAGACACAGCAACTTTAAGGCTGAATCAAATTGGGACTTTAAACAAACTGAACGAGCGAAAAATAAAACATTTTTACACTATAAAAGTGTCAATTTAATCAGATACATGAATGGGCTATGATCAACTCTTTGTTGATGTAGTTTAAATGTTCTAATACCAACTGATAAGAGAAATGTGTAGTACCAAATATTTTGACCATACTATGTAATAAAGTGTTCGATATAGGAAAGATGGAATAGACAGGTGTTTATATCTCCCTTTACAAGTTTTTTTAATGTCAACTGACACAAAAATAAAATTAGTTGCTTAAATTACTTATCCGAGGAATCGAACCAAGGTCCGTGAACTTGATCTCCGACGCAAATAAAATCTCCTTTCGTGCTTGTTTGTCCTATCTGGGGTACTCTGGCGTTTAATTGAAAAATTAGGAATTGGGTTTCCATATAAAGGAACACTTTTAACTACGTAACTCAATAGTTCAATTCAAAATAATTTGATCAATTATAATCATGTCATACGGTCCAAAAGCTGCTGAAAGACTTGCTGGTAAAACCATCTTAATTACTGGTGCTTCTGCTGGTATTGGGAAAGCTACTGCTTTAGAATATGCTGAAACTTCAAATGGTGATATTAAATTAATTTTAACAGCTAGAAGATTGGAAAAATTAAAAGATTTGAAAAAAGAATTAGAATCTAAATATCCAAAGATTAAGGTCCTTGTTGATCAATTAGATGTTTCTATTAAAGGTGCTGGTAAAAAATTTATTACATCATTACCTGAAGATTTTAAAAATTTAGATATTTTGGTTAATAATGCAGGTAAAGCACTTGGTAGAGCTCAAGTTGGTGAAATTGAAGATAACGATATTGAAGATATGTTTCATACCAATGTTTTTGGTGTTATTGAATTAACTCAAGCTGTTATTCCAATTTTTAAAGAAAAAAATTCTGGTGATATTGTTCAATTAGGTTCAATTGCTGGTAAGGATCCTTATCCAGGTGGTTCTATCTATTGTTCAACTAAATTTGCCTTAAGAGCTTTTACTGAAGCTTTAAGAAAAGAATTGATCAATACTAAAATTAGAGTTATTGAAGTTGAACCAGGTGCAGTTCATACTGAATTTTCAACAGTTAGAAATTATGGTGATGAAGCTAAAGCTGATGCTGTTTATAAAGGTAGAGATCCATTATATGCTGAAGATATTGCTGAAGCTATTGTTTTTGCAACAACAAGAAGACAAAACACTGTTATTGCTGAACAATTAATTTTCCCAACTGATCAAGCTAGTGCTTCTCATGTTTACAAAAGAAGTTAAAAAAATAACTTTCAATTAATCATATTCATCTTTTATTCTTTGTAGATTTTATATCATGATACATAAAATTCAACCAATAATATTTGAAATCTTTATATTCCCGTCGGTTGATGTGGTAATTTAAATTGACACCCAACATATATTTGCATATAAATACATGACACCACATACTTAGATATAATGGGTGAAGAGGAACAACAAAAAGGCTCATAAATTTAAACAAGTAACATTAAAGAAATTAATATTAAAGAATTGTTTAAAAACTATGTGTACGTTATTAATTGAAGTATATATTGAATTGTTTATTACCAATACATTTCCAATTTTATTTCAAATTTTTAGTGGAGAATTAAAAATATTAAATTGAGTTGGGGAAGTCAAATAAAACAAAAAATTGACACATTTGATTCCGTTTTCATCATGTTTTATGATCAGGCAATGATCATAAAACTATTACCAAAAAAAATTCATCCAATAGAATCAATTGAACATGATGGAATAGATTGAGTAAATTATTTCATTGGGGTTAAATTGGATAAGATATATACCCGTGGAATTATAAGTCTGTATATATAAATGGTATGATCCTGCTTTTATATTTGTTTTAATTATTTTGAGAGGATAGAGTTCAACTCATATATATTATTATAATTAATTAACAATGGCTTCCAAAAACGTTCTTGCAGTTTTATTTAAAGGTGGTGAATATACTACACCAAAATTATTAGGTGCAGCTGAAAATGCACTTGGTTTAAAACAATTTATTGAAGAAAATGGTCGTTCTTTATATGCAACTTCAATTAAAGATTCTTCAATTGATAAACAAATTGCTGATGCTGAAGTTATTATTTCTACTCCTTTTAATCCTGTTTATATTACAAAAGAACGTATTGATTCTGCTCCAAATTTAAAATTATTAGTTACTGCAGGTGTTGGATCTGATCATATTGATTTGGATTATATTAATAAATCAGGTCGTGATATTTCAGTTTTAGAAGTTACTGGTTCAAATACTACATCAGTTGCTGAACATGTTGTTTTAACAATTTTAACTTTAATTAAAAATTTTATTCCAGCTCATCAAGATGCAATTGAAGGTGGTTGGAATATTGCAAAAATTTCAAGAGATGCTTATGATGTTGAAGGAAAAATTATTTCAACAATTGGTGCAGGTCGTATTGGTTATAAAGTTTTAGAAAGATTAGCACCATTTAAACCAAAAGAATTATTATATTATGATTATCAACAATTAAGTCCAGAATTGGAAAAAAAAGTTAATGCTAGAAGAGTTGAAAATTTAGAAGATTTAGTTTCTCAATCTGATATTGTTACAGTTAATTGTCCATTACATGCAGGTACTAAAGGTTTAATTAATAAAGAATTATTATCTAAATTTAAACCAGGTGCTAAATTAGTCAATACTGCTCGTGGTGCAATTTGTAATGCTCAAGATGTTGCTGATGCATTAAAATCTGGTCAATTATCAGGTTATGGTGGGGATGTTTGGTTCCCACAACCAGCACCAGCAGATCATCCATGGAGATCTATGGAAAATCATTTTGGTGCAGGTAATGCTATGACACCACATGTTTCTGGTGCTAATTTAGATGCTCAACAACGTTATGCTTTAGGTGTTAAAAATATTTTAACTTCTTATTTTACTGGTAAATTTGATTATAGACCACAAGATATTATTTTATTGAATGGTGAATATGGTACTAAATCTTATGGTGCTGATAAGAAAGTTAAGGCTTGAATGGTTCTGGTAACTAAATAATAATTTAAATGAATGTAATGCTTTTTTATTATTTGTAATTAATACTAGCATCTGTAATTACTCTAATATTATCAACATAATTGTTACGCACCACATATTTTTATGTGTCAAAACTGACTGAACTTTCCGGGCATCCGCATCTTGAGAGGAGAGTTGAGGAAAAGTTTTTTTAACGAGATTTCCCGGTTTGAAAAAAAAAGAAGAATAAAAGAATAAATGTAATAAAGATTCCAAGTAGATTTATGTTGTATTGAATCAAAGGTAAATAAGTAGTATATTTAATGATAAAAAGGTTAATATATTGTCATCTCGCTTAAATAAACCAATTTCACACAATCCATTCCCGAACCTCGGACTTGTATAATCAAAAAATAGCCTATGAGCCAACACCCGGGTGCATCCGCTAGAAAGAAAATATGTGTAACACCTCACAAGAGAGGAAAGTGTTGATTTAAAAGTATTGAAAAGCTCGTTGTAATGCGGGTATACAGTTTCATATATATACGCCATGGTCCTTAAAGTTTGAAGTTGTTAGTTTCCCATTCTTTAAAGATTATTGGTTTAATCATGTTTTCATCATTACCTACTGAAGTTCAACTAAACGTCTTGTCACAATCTGAATCATTAAGCTCTACTTTACTGGTTTCAAAAAAATGTCATAATTTATCTCAATACATCATTCAAAAAAAATTAAGACATCATTTAAAAAGCAGTGAAAATTTATTAGTATCATTATTTAGTACAAATCATAAAGAACAAGGTAAAAAATTGTTTTATAACACAAAGATTAATTATCAAAATGATTTAATTACAAGCATATCATTAGATTCTATTCATCATAAAGAAAATTTATTAAAAAAAGATCCAAAGATTAAAGATGAAGAATATGATTCATATCATAATGAAAATCATTTAGATTTATTATTTAATGAAGATCAAATAACTACAAAAATTTATATGAATTTAATATTAGGAGATTCAATAATTAAACAATTATCAATAAAATTAACTAAAAATGGTAAAATTATTGGTTCAACTTTACAAAATGTTGAATTTAAAATGGAAAAAGGTGAAGAAGAACCAAGTATAGAAGGAACTTATGATTATGATATTTTCACAAATTTCAAATTTAACGTTGAAAAAATTAATTTAAAGAATGTTGAACTTGTTCAAAGTATAGAAAATGCTATTAATGAGGTTGTTATAGTTTGAAAATACATTGCATTTGTTTATAGATAGGTTTAGGATCAGGTATTTGGATATAATAAATAATTAATTAATTATTTTAATGTAAATGTAAAATTTGACTATAAAATGAATTTCGGCTAAAAGCAAGTTGGCCCCATTCAACCAGCGTGACATGTAAAAAAAGACAAACGACATATAAAAACATCAAAATCTCTTAAAAAATCAATTAGAAATTAATTCATCTTTATATTACATTCATATTCATAATGGCTGAAGAAGTTGATACATTGGTTGCTGAAGCTTCAGATGAAAATATTTTTATTAACAACATAAAATCTGTTGTTTCCGGTGGTGTTGGTGGTGTTGCTGCTGTTTTAACTGGTCATCCATTTGATTTGGTGAAAGTTTGTATGCAATCTGGTCAATATAGTACTGCCTCTGCTGCTGTTAAAAGTTTGGCTAAAAATGGTCCTTTAGGGTTTTATAAAGGTGTTGTTCCTCCACTGGTTGGTGTGACTCCAATGTTTGCTGTTAGTTTCTGGGGTTATGATTTAGGTAAAAATATTGTATCATCTTTAAGTAATGGTACTCCTGCAAAAGATTTTTCAATTGCTCAAATTTCTTCAGCTGGGTTTTTATCTGCTATACCAACAACTTTAGTTGCTGCTCCTTTTGAAAGAATTAAAATTATTTTACAAACTCAAGATGCAAGTGAACCAAAATCAATGATTCATGCAATTAAAAAACTTTATAATCAAGGTGGTTTACCATCAATTTTTAAAGGTTCTGTTGCTACTTTAGCAAGAGATGGTCCTGGTTCTGCTGTTTATTTTGCAACTTATGAAATTGTTAAAGAAAAATTATCAAAACTTTCTGGTGCAAAAGATGGTGAATTATCTTTATTAGCTGTTTCTACTGCTGGTGGGTTATCTGGTGTTGCAATGTGGTGTTCTGTTTTCCCAGTTGATACCGTTAAAACTTTTATGACAAATGGTTCAAATGATAATTTATCCACTAAAGAAGCTTTGGCTGCTATATATAAAAGAGGTGGTATTAAAGGATTTTTCCCAGGTATTGGTCCTGCTTTATGTAGAAGTTTCCCAGCTAATGCTGCTACTTTTGTTGGTGTTGAATTAACCCATAAATTTTTTGAAAAATACACTTGATCTTATAAAGATTAAATACAATACAAGCATTTTATATATTTATTGTTATATATTACATCTATTTTTTTATTAATTATACAGGTTTATAATTGTTTAGTATTAAATAGTTTTAATTATTCATTGCGTAAGAAATTATGTAATCCAATTCCGGTGTTTGGATGTTGACTTTTTGAATAAAAAATTGGAGTTATTTGTTCAATTGGACAAAATAGAAACATAATTTAATATTAGAAACCCACAGTTAATTTACAATGTTTAGAACTGTTGCAAAGGTTCGTAAATAATGTTTTGGAATTCAAATTGGCATAGATCTAACTTTTTTTTTTTAGTTTGGTGTGCCTGTTGTTGGTGCTTCTTTATTATCTATCCCTACTGCTTATAATGAAACAAAACCAAAAAGATCATTTTATAAACAAGATGATGAAATATCAATCTCAACAATCTTACCAGAAGATGAAATAAAACAAAAACCATCTGTTCCAACTGATGTTTCATCCATTGTTACCCCAGAAGTTGCTTCAGAAATTTCAAAAACTAATGGTTCAATTGCTAAAGATACTACTGATATTACAACTCAATACGTTGATGGTCATAAAATTAGTACCTCTGGATATTTAGAGGATCATTTAAAAGATTTGAGAAATAAAACTATTGATGAAATAAATTTGGTGGATGCTGAATATAAAAATTTAACTTCTGCTATTAAGAATGAATATGATAATTTGGAAGCTGCTGCTTTAGCATTATATGATCCAAAAGATCATTTCTTACCAAATTTCTTATATGCAACAACCATTACTTTATCTGGTTCAATTTTAGTTAATAAGAAAAATTTCTTTTTTAGATTTTTCACACCAATAGTATTTGGTGTTGCAGCTTTTAAATTCTTTTTACCTGGTACTTTTAACAACACTGTTTCTGCTATAACTAATTGGGAAAATGAAACACATCCAGAAGTTTTATCCTATGAAAGAACAGTTAAGTCAACATTAAGTGCAATTAAAAAAGATACTAGTGCTGCTTTGGAAGAATATAATCAAAATTTTATTAATTTGATTCATAATTTGAGAACTGGTGGCTCAAAATAAATAGATAAAAAAAAAAAACTACAATATATATATGATGATCGTTATAATATTCATAAATACGCGTAAGAACTTTAAGCAACAACATATTTTTTACTATTGTACCCATGATTTGATTCAACATGACCTGGTTCTAATTGGTTATACCCATTATTATGATTAGTATAACGGTTATATTGAGGTTGTTGTGGTGCTCCATAATAAGCAGGAACAGGTTGATTCATAGGTTGGGCTTGTGGATACATAAATGGATTATCAAGAGCATCCTGTTTAACTTCTCTTTGTTGTTGATATCTTGGACCAGAATTCCCACTTGAACAACAACAACATAAACCTTGAATAATACCAGTAACACCATAACAACAACATCTAACTAACCCACCAAGAATCCAACATATTATAATTGAAGCTAAGACAATACCAACAATGGCAATAATCTTACAAGCTTTATTATCCATACATGTATTCCAACTTTTAAAGGATTCTGCTGTACTAACAACTCCTGATGTGAATGATCTTTTTGCTAAGATCTTAGAAGGGCATAAGTTTTCATTGATAGTTTTAGTAATAAGCATTTTTCTGTTATTTGATATATTAATATAATAGAATTTGTTTTTAATTCAACGTGTTTTGATGTTTGTTTTATATTAAAATTATAGTTGCAGTGCCTTCAAAGTATCAACACTGAATGAAATGATTTTTTTGAATTAAAACCACAGGGCTAAGTTATAAAGATGATCTAAAGTTTCAGCCTAGTTAAATGAAATATGAACTATATTCATGTTAAGTCATAAAACTGGCTGTGTAATTTTTTTTTTCTCTCACTCAAAAGTTCTTAAATATGTCTTGACCGTTGGCTTAGTGTCATGCATATATGCATTGTCCTACATCTCCATGCATGATAAGATGGGAGGCTGAAAATAAGTTTCTATTTATAAATCTTATATATGATTTTACAATAATAATATCTAATTATAATCATTTCATTTAACGTTATTAATTTTTTAGCAAATGCATCTAATATACAAAATAAAAATGTAATAAATTATACAATAACAATTCCTAATTTTGACCAACTTGACCCATAAAATCAAATATACTACCCATATCAACATAACGACGACCACAATCACTCAAATATTTCTGTGTAACTGTTCTTAAACTTTCAAAAGATTCACGGTTTTGTTCACATAATGCATCAACTTGACCTTTGATAATTGGTTCCGGTTTCGCTTTATCATCTGTGGCATATAATGGTCTTAAAGATTGTTTTTTGGTTTTTTCAATATCAAATAATGAATCAAAATATAATAATTGGTTGTATAAATCTTTATCACTATATTTATATCTCATAACACCTTTACAACCACTGTTTAAACATCTCTTACCATAAACAGAAATTTGTCTAGTGTTCATGGAACAAGTATCACAACAAACAATACCTTGATAATACTTGGAAATATGTGATCTTATTTGTTGTTCCAATTGACAAGAAACACCAATTGGTTTAAATAAATTATTGCAACGCTTGCATGTAATACCATTAAAAGTCATTAAATAATCATTTGAAGCTGTAATACCACCAAATCTGAAAACTGAACCACATTTACATCTCAAATATAAATGATTAGCAGCTTTAAATCTTTCACTATCTGGAATTGTAGATTCTAAAGGTTGTAAACTATCAATGGTATTATTGTGACGGGTGGTTAACATCTTGGATCTATGTTCTAGGCCTAAACTTTTAGCTAATCTAACAATATCAATACCTTCAATTCTTTCAACTAATCTTTCCACTGGTGCAAATATTTGTTTTTCTAAATAATACATTGGATCTGGCTTTAATTCAGAATTCTTTGCTAATAAATCATTCAATGCTCTAGCTCTTTCTGCAACACTACCTTCAGAGCCTTCAGTAATAACAAATGTAATAACACTACCAGCTTTAATGATTTTACCTTGATTTTTTAATCTCAACGCAACTTGAACTGCTGGCATATTCTTACCACCTGGGTAAGCTGATGGATCTTTAGATAATTTAGTGTTGATTTTAAAATTACCTGGTTTGATTTCATAATTTTTGATTTTAGAAGTCATTTCTTCCAAATATTCATAAACTTCATTCAAAGCAACTTCTGGATCTAAATCTGATAAGATCTTGTCTAAAACATAAGTGGAAATTTGTTTTGATAATGGACAATATTCACGACGTTTCATATCTAAACCTTTAACTTCTAAAGTAGTAGTTTCTTGACCAGATTTATCAAAAGTAACATTCAAAGCAGCATATTTCTTCTTGGCATGTAACAATAATCTCTTGAAAACATTATCAATATCAATTTCTAATAATTTATATCTTTCATTAACTTTAACTTTGAAATCTTCACCAATCTTGATGGCATCTTTAAAATTATTACAACCAGTATCAATCATAACAGAATCAGTATCCCCATAAACAACACGTAAACCAATACTTTCAGCTAATTGTCTAGTATCCATTAAAATTTCACGACCTTTGTTTGTAACAAGCATAGCCAAAGGTTTAGCATAAAATCTTGAATTAACATAACCTAAACAACCATACATGGAATTAGCAGTCAATTTCAAAGCCTGTTGTTTAATATCATATTGAGCTCTTTCTACTGGTGTAGAACTTGGATCTTTTAATAATTTTTTAACTTCACGACGACGTGTAACTAATGTGTTCAATAATCTTGGTAAAACACCTTGAGAATCTGATGCAGCTGGTACTTCAGGTAATTCTTCAATATTTGTTGGATCTCTATCAACAGTAGTAAAGCAAATGTTGAATTCTTGAATAATAGATGGATATAAAGAGTTGAAATCCATAACTAAGACATAATTCTTATGCAAACCTTTTTCTGGTTCAAAAACTAAACCACCTTGGTATTTGGATTTTTTATTACTAGAAGATCCACCATCAACGTCTTGTTGTTGGGCAGCTTGTTGAGTAGCCATTCTTTGTTGACGAGTTTCTTTATCTGGAACAATATAACCATTTCTATTAAACTCATGTAATAAAATAAATTCATTACGACCAGCTCTAGTACCACCTAAAGTATGAGACCAAGCATTACCAGCTAAATTAGTTAATTGTTTAGATAATGATAAGATTTGAGTTCTAAATGAAACTTCAGCAGCAATTAATGCATTGGTACATGTTTCTTTTAAAACCATAAAAAAAGAATTGGCTTTTTCAGCATATTGTGGTTGAGATAAATTAGCTTCTAATGGGATATGTTTCTTCTTACAAACAACTTCATACATTTCTGGTAAGTCCCAAGATTGACATTTTGGTGTTAATGATTGACCCATTTCATTAGCAATATCACATAATAGTCTACCGGCAAAGATTTCTCTAATAGCAAAACTTGAATTAAAATTATTCTTACCAAATCTATCTGGCCATTGTTTTCTATTACGACGACCAAAAGTACTAAAAGTTGCAACTTTTAAATCATGCATACGATGTAATAGAACATCAAGTGACACATTCTCCATTCTATGACCCAAAAACACATCTGGATCAGCTTTTTTAACTAACCCAGCAAGACAATTTAACATCATTTTTTCATTGTTAAAAACCCTTAATGGGAATTTAGATTCTTCAGCAATTTTAGTTAAACCTGGTGGTAAAGAAATACCAATTGGTCTAGCTAATGTAATTAAATCATCTGGTTTTAAACCATCTTCAATTGGAGCATCTTGTGGTAAATTTCTATAAGTGGCTAATGTTACAGCAACAACCTCTTGCTTGTTTTCCTTTTGATTCATCATTGTTTGAACAGAAATAGAACAACAAGTTAAAGCTGGAGCAGTGATTTGGAAGTCAGGAGTGTTTTTATGAATTGGAGTGATACAATTTGGAGAATCAACAACAACTTCAACTTTACAATGAGAAGTATTTCTAACACCATTGAAATCACCATTAGAAATTTCTAACCAACATGGACCCATAATATTTCTTTGTAACACAAAAGTTTCAAAAATATTGGCATTAGCACCAAAGACATGTGAAAAAGTTTCACCTTCAAGATCAGCAGGTAAAGTAACTCTAGCATTCTTTGGTGGTTGATAAGGTAGTAAAATCTTTAGATACTCTTTTTCTTTTGGAACACCTGGTAATTCAAATGCATATTTTTTAACTTCTGGTTTAGCTTTCAAAGCTGATAACCCAAATTTATCCATTAATAATGGAGCAATTTCTTCATGAACATCCATAGCTGAAACAACTTCATCAGTATCTTCACCGTCGACTTTTCTATGTTCTCTTGGTAAAAAATATAACTCTCTGTTAAAACCTTTAACTTGAACCATACCGGAGACCAATTGATTATTCTTTGTTAAAACTTTACCAAAAAGAATTAAAGTATTATCAATTTCAGCATAATCCATCCAAAACATTTTGAACTTATTATCATCACCTTCACCTTCAACAATTAGTTCTTGATCTAGTTTATCAGTAGATGGTGTGGCAATGGAAGAAATATATGAATGTCTTGGTGTTTCAATATCAGTGGTTGTGGTTGTGGATGATGGCAATGGTTTTCTAGAGTTCATGTTAACATCACGGTTAACATTAGCAGATAATTTTGGTCTTTTAACAACCATGATTTCATCTTCACTGTCATCATCGTCATCATTATCATCATCATCGTCTTGTTCAGATCTTTTCTTGGTTTCTGGTAGTGGATCATCATTATTAATTGAAGTTGAAATCTCAACTTTAGTTGTTGTTGTGTTTTTTGTTGTATTTGTAGTTATTGTAGAACTCTTAGCCCTAGTTGGAGAAGAATCTAGTGTTGTTAAATCAAAAGAATCATCAGTAACATCAAAATCATCGTCAAAAGTTGATGGTTTGACTTTTTTCACAATTGGTTTAGAAATTGAAGATTTCTTTGTTGAACTGAAGAAATCACGACTGTTGTTGACTTTGTTTGTAGAATTGAATAATGGTGTTCTTGATGGAGCACTGTTAAAGAAATTTTTTGGTTTTTTAGTAGTTGACATGAATCCATTCAAAATATCATCAACATTAGCATCAACTTTCTTTTTTGGAGCAGATTTGTTAGTCATTGAAGAACTTGGTTTAAAGAAAGTGTTGATTGGTGCACTTTTCTTGATTTTTTTCTTCTTTCTTGAATTGGTGTCTTGTTCTTGTTCTTCTTCACTGGAATAATAATGTTTATCTCTACTATCCCATTCATCAGCACCTGTATCAACATACCCTTCACCATTATCATCAATGATGAAATCATCTTTCAACAAGTCGTCACGTCTCTTTTCTCGATAACTATCTTCATCAACAACATCATAAATATCTTCAACTTCTTCATCTTTCATGACATTCCTACTAGTACCAGCAGCTCTAGCTTCTCTAAGAAGTTTCAACTTATCAGCTTTAGCCATTGTGTATAACAATTTCAATCTTATTAGTGGGTTGTATTGAATGTGTAAATTTATTAAGAGTAAAAATGTATATGCATCATATAAAAAAAAGCATTAAACGCGTTCATCACTAAATTCCATATTCAAATTAAATTCTTCCTACGCGTTCATATTTTTTGATCGCGTTTTATCCAATTTTTACCCAAAAAGGGAACTTCCGGTAACTAATCTCACCAGCCACAAACCGGATTTTGAATAATGTCCTTTACCAATTAGGAAATATGTGATTTTATAGTGGTAAAATGTGGCTAGTGAAAATTAAGTTATGGCTGGACAGGATTTACAAAAATTACTAAAAAAGAATGCAACCAGGGCAGATATCAACATATTTTTACTGAATTATAAAAGTCACATAATTTGACAATTTGTTTGAGTTATCTTTCTTGAGCTTTAAGTTTTATTTGTGAATCTGGTTACTCATTGCTATTGATACTCTGCTAGGTTTTTTTTGCCACTTCATCACTAAGGTCTTTTTGCACTATTCACTGATCCAATATTATAATCATAGAAAATGTCATTCCTGGATTACGATGTTGAGGCTCAAACAGATGTTCCTGCTAATGTCCAAGACACAAATGATGCACAATCTAAAATTTCACTTATAATAACGAAAACATCAAATTTATTGACCGATTTCGCCAATGGGGTTAATAGTTTAGAAAGATTAATTAATCAACTGGGAACTAAAAGAGATTCTGTTCAATTGAGACAGACAATTGAACAATCAAAGATCCCTGAATTGAATGAATATAGACAACAATTAGAACATCTTACAAATGATATCTCTCATTTAATTGCTACAAACCCAAATTCTACTAGTGAAGAAAAATTTAGTGAAGAAAAACTAAGAAAAGAATTTGAAAGTATAAATACAACTTTCAACATATTAAAGAGAAAATATAATGAAAAATCTAACTCTGTTATACTTAGTGAAAGAATATCAAGCAGGCAAGTGGCTGTTGAAGAGGATCGTAGAACTTCATCATCTGCAGGTTTGAATGAACAAACTCCATTATTATCACAACAACAGCAACAAATTCAACAACAACAACAAACTTATATTCCTCAACATGAATTAGATATTCATTCAATTTTGGCTGAAGAAAGAGCTAATGAAATTAAAAATATTCATAATAGTGTGGAAGATATTAATGCAATTTATAAACAACTAGGTTATCTAGTTCAGCAACAAGGTGCACAAGTCGATACTGTTGAAAATAACATGGAGAGCTTTGCAAATCATGCACAAAGTGCCACCCAAGAACTTGTCAAGGCTGATAATTACCAAAAGAAGAAAAAAAAATGGAGTTGTATAATATTGATGGTGTTGGTTATAATAGTTTTAATTGTGGTTTTAATGATCTTTGCTTGATTATGATCAATATATGGTGTGTTAATAATATTTTATACAGGTGAATAAAATGGGAAGATACTTCTTTTAATCATTATTGATGTATTATCTATACTGTAATTTATAAACTTTAAAATCAAATCCATCTCACTCACAAAATTAATTCTATATACATGAAGAGAAAAACTTCCCATTCTAATTAATTGACACCCTTATTGTTTGTTGAACCCACTACTGGAATGTTCATATATTGGTTCAGATCTTGAACGATTACTCTTTTTAAATTCTGGATCATAATTGTCTTTTCTAAAACTATTATCTCTTTTATAAGCAACAGTTTTTTGTTTATGTTGGAAATTTTCATTTTTATCAACATTCCCACTATTTTCTTTTGCAAGTCTTTCTTTTTCCAAGATTTTACCATAATATTCTTCACGTTTAAGTTGTCTTGGTGTTTTTGTTTTTTCTTTAAAATGTTTTCCATCATTTTTAACAACTTCTTTCTTTCTTTTAACACCAAGTTTACCTCTAAGTTCTTCTAATTTCTCAATACGTCCAGTAACAACATTTCTTTCAGAATTAGTCAAATGTAAACCTTTAACAGATTTCAAAAATCCTGTATAATTTGCAATTGATAATTGATAATTTTTATTTTTGGAAACTTCTTCAAAAAACTCATTAGCTCTTCTAAATACTTGAGCAGAAACTGTTCTATTTATAGAGTCTTTAAATTTTGGTCTAAAACTTTCAAAAACTAAATTCACCAACAAATCATCCATACCAGCTTCTGGAAATTGTTGTTCTATACATTTAATCAAAAATACTAATTTTGCTGTAGATAATGTCTTATCTCTTAACTGATGTGCTTTTAAATATTTTTCAATCAAAAAATTATCAACTTTAGATAATTCATTAGCCATTAAATGGTTGAATAAATCAATAGTAGAATCATAAGCACCAAGAGCATTATAAGCAGTCATTAATCCGTCTAATAATTTGATTGATGGTGAATGTTTTTTTTTCAACACTTCTAGAGGAGCAACAACTTCCTTTAAATGCTTATATCTTTCTTGTACATGTTCAGGTATCTTGGGGACCTTGACTGGAAGTTTAAAAAATGACTCAGCTAATTCTGTACCAAAATAAGTTGCTGCAAGATCATTATGGCGACGTAAGAATGATTGACAATAAGCTTCAAAAAATTGTGGGTCTCTAATTGGTAATGAGCCAGATTTTGCCCAGATAAATCCAGCTTGTGCAATCGCTAGTTCATCATCCTCGGTATTTGCAATACCTTCCAAAGCAACAGTATAAGTAACAGCTGTTGGCTTAACAGTTGGGAAATATTGATGCATATTATCCAAAACATCTAAAGCAACAGCTCTATCTTCACACTTAAATAAAGCTGATAATCCACTATTCAAGTGAATACTATTAGGTTTAACCCCATCATATCCACCAGAACCTAATTTCAACAACATATCTCTTATCTTTTCAGCATATTTAGTAGAAATGTTAGTCTTAGCATTTGAACAAGCATTAAAAAACATAGTGAATGATTGTTGATTAAATTCAACGCCCCATTTTCGACGATTCACTATAGCTTTAAAAGCAGCTCCTATTCTATCATGTTCTGCTAGCCATTCAGTTAAAAAATTCATCGCAGCAACACGAGCTTGACCTTCAGATATTTTACACAACATTAAAGCTTTAGCATCTTGACCTTTTTTCAAAAAACTAACAACCCCTCTACCAACAATAGTTGGATCTCTTAACTGATGTTTGTTTGTTCCTAACATTGTATATATGATTCTGCTATTAGCAATCTTTAAATATTTTTCATCTTTATCACTATTTGGACCTATATCTTGAGGTAAAATCTTTTCACCAGTAGCTTTGGATAAAATTTGAGCAGCACGTTGCTGGTCGATCCCAATAGAACGTCTTTCAAGCCTTAACTTTATATCCCTCTTTTCTTGATGTTCTTTCTTTCTCTTTACATATTCTGAAAAAGAATTCAGAGTTTTTGAAGCACGTTGTGGACAAACAGTATTATGGAAACATCTTGTATTGATAGTCCGTATGTTTAGGTTCTTTATAGCAGCCAGCATGATTACCTACTGGATATCTGATTGGGTTCAAGGAAGGATCTATGCTTGCTGTGATGTGGAATTAAGTGCCAGATAAGTGCCAGGCAGGCTCATCGCTATAAAAAAATTTTGTTAGTCTCCATAGTCTCTTTATTGGTCTTGATTGAGTCTTTCACATTAATATTTTGGGACTAATAAGACTATTTAGAGACTAATCTTATTAAATTTAATAAAATAAATGGGAATTTATTCAGAAAAAAAAGGTTTTAATTTATTTTATTTGAATTTTTTCATTTATCTGGATTTTGAATAAATTTCCTTTTTTTTTCTATACAAACTTTCATCTTATTTGTTAAAATTTGAGATAATAGTCGGATTAACTCAAAATTCAAACAAAAACATCAACACAATTAAACATAAACATCAACATTAAACCAATAAAAGAAAAACCGGCATATAAACAATGTTTGACATATATACAGGTTAGTTATCTCAGTTTAGAGCCATGATAAATTTGAACTAACTTTTTCTAAGGCGATATAAAAGACATTGTTTCAAGATATGAAGGTGAGCATTATTTTACAGAAATTTTAACAGACTAATTAACTAACATGATTCAAACAGGGCCAATACTAATCGAAAGACTCCATCATATAACGCTATCTGACTCTAGTAAAGCAGGGGAAGCAGCCCTTGAAGCTTTGGAATACCTAGATAAAGTTGATCAATGTTCTCCATATTTGGACCATTTTATTTCATTATTGGATCCTTTACAACCAGAATCTAATAGATTTACAGACCCAGCATGGTCTTTGCAAAAGAAAAATATAAAGGATAGGAAAATAAGAGGTATAACTAATGATAGTTGGTATCATGAAACAAGTTTAGCAAAAAATATTGAAATTGCTACTCTTTATTCTTTCAACAAACAATATATGGAAGCACAAGCTGCATTATCAAATTCAACTGCAAGTTGTGAATTAGCTGAACAAGCTAGTCATATTGCTTTATTACAACAAAATTATACTACTGTAACTATGCAAAATAAAAAAGCTGAAACTTTTGTCAGTTCTGCTTTGTCAAATGAACTTTACATGAAAAAATTAACAGATATTGAAGTTCAAGCATATTGGAGGGTTAAGTTTCTAGTTGTTTTTGCTGATTTCTTGAAACAATCTTATAAAGAAGTTTGGTCTGGGATTTATGAATTGATTTCAAGTCCTCCAATAAAAACTGCTAATGGTCATGATATTTCTGCATTAGATGTTTTAAATGATCCAAGTTTAAATAAATATATTTCAAAGAATGAAATAGTTGCTGCTTCTTTTTTTGCATTATTATTATCAAGACCAACACAAGAATTAAACACAGTTCTAAAAGAAGATGAATTTATTACTTTAATGAGTGCAAAACTAGCTGATGTTCAACCACTATTTCAATCTTTAAACAATGCAAATTTTATTCAATTATCTAAGCAATTAGATGATTTGGATTATTTGGCTTCAACAAATTATTTTTTCAATAGAATTTGGAAAGATATAAGATTGAAGTTTAGACAAAAGGGCTATGAATTATATTTATCATTAGTTACAAGAGTCAGTGCTGATCATTTATCAACAAAATTAGGTGTTGAAAAATCCCAATTAATTCGTGAAATCAAAGACTATATTAATTTTCAAAGATTAGAATTTGATTATGATGAAAATACTGGAATTTTTGAAAAGGTTCATCGTGATAGGAAATTGGAATTCATTGAAAAATTACAAGGTTTAACTGAATTATCTGATAATGTGGAAGGTTTATTAAGAGAGAAATTAGATCAAACTGAAAGAAAGTTTGCTGTTAATAGATCACAACGTTCCGATACATTTTCACCTCCTCCAAGTATTTCTCAACAACAAACCTCAACTCCTCAATCAGCATCCTCAACGTCTACAATATCATCTGCACCAAGTCAACCAATGCTGAGTCCGGCTTCATCAACAGCTCAAGGTTCAACTTCAACTTCTAATCTATGACTACAAGCTGTTTTTATAATTAATGTCATGTCTTGGTTTTTAATTGGTTTTCAAATTAGTTAATATGTACAAACAAAATTTTAATTTTAAATTCATAAGTAATTTCATTCAAAGATTGTTACTACTTCGTCTTCTAAAGGAGTAGTTACACCATTTTGAGCAATGTTTTCAATGTCAACAATTTCCTTTGCAGCTTCAATTGTTAAGTTAGTGTAATCATTTTGACCAACGGCAATATCATCTTCGATTCTAATACCAATGTTTCTATAAGCCTTTGGATATTGAACATCATTCGGAACATACACACCAGGTTCAATTGTAATAACTTGATTTTTCTTTAATTTAGCAGATCTTGAAAAACCTGGAATATCATGAACGTCCAAACCTAAATTATGACCAATGTAATGTGGATATAATCTTGAAACTTCATAATTTCTTAAACCAACAAATCCACAATTTCTTAATTCCCTACCCATAAAATCAACACTCATGTTGTGAATATCCTGCAAACTAACACCATTATCAACAGTACATAGTTCAATACATTGTTTTTGAACATTTAAGACAGCTTGATACAAATCCTTTTGTGGTTCGTTAAATTTACCAGAGACTGGCCATGTTCTTGAAATATCAGCACAATAACCACCTAGATTACCAGCAGCATCAACTAAAACCATGTCATCTTTGTAAAAAACATCATCATTACGGGTGTAGTGGATTGACAAAGAGTTTGGACCACCAGCAACAACAGGAATATAAGCAGATTTACCACAACCACCAGCAATAAATCTATATTGCAAGAAAGCATTCAAGGTTCTTTCAGTTTTGAAACGTTTGGCATAAGCTTGGTTATAAGCTCTACCACTGATTTGACCAGCTCTACGCATAACAGCAATTTCAGCATCAGATTTAACAGCTCTTAAATCACGAGTAAAAGGTGATAAAGAACGAACTTTTTTACCAGTACCATGAGTAGTTAAAATTGATTGAATTGTATCTTTGGATTGAGAACCACTAATACTGAAGAAATTAGCAAATGGTGATGATTGTGAGTTTGATTTATCAGTACTTGGCAAATCAATGTAAATATTATCATTTTGACGAATCAATTTTTCTAAATATGGACCTAATCTATTATTATTTTCAGCAACATCTGCATTGAAAATACCTATAGCACCTTCAATACCAGAACGAGCACCTTCCCATTGTTCAGCATGAGCATCTTTTGGTGGTACAATCATATGAAATAGCACGTTATCCAGGTCATTATCTGGTTTTTCAATGGCAATAACAGAGTCTGGTTCATTCCAACCACTAAGATAGTATAAATCATTGTTTTGTTGGAATTCATAAAAAACACTCCCAGAGGCATATTTAATTTGTTCACCGACAACAATAGCCAATGACTTCGCTGGAAGGTCCACTGCCAGCTTAACTCTTCTTTCATAATATTCTTGGGCAGTAATACCTGGAGTCAATTCACCAGCTCTTAATAGAAAAGGTCTAGTTTCGTGAACCGGTTGACCAGCAGTGAAAGGAGATTCAGGTCTGACAGTAGTATTGTAGCAACGATGTGCAAATACATTACACCTACTAGAAGCAGAGATTGTTCTAAGAAGATTCATAATTTGCAGTTTCTATTGTATTCTTGTTTGGAGTTAAATTCTAACTTCACCAACTTTTTTCATGAAAACCAAAAAAGGACATTTACTTGAACTTAAAGAAATAATATAAATTGCAAGATTGTTAGTCGAAATCAAATGGAAAAGAAGAATAAATGGCACTATTCATTTATCAAATGGTCAATGAATATAGCGCCTTTTTTAGAAATTTATTAGCACCTTTTTTTGAGCTCAGCGGCTAATCTTATTATTGAACTGAATCTATTTAAACAATGAGGTTTTCCACAACTGGTGATAGTTTATCCATTTAAAGGTATTTATCGACTAGAAGCAGAAGTATGTCAACGATTACAGAGCAAAGTACCAGAACAAAAGTTCAAGTCACAAGAGAACAGTCGCAAAAGTTGATCCAAACAATGTTGACAATGTCATTTGGCTGTGTCGCTTTTTTAAGAGGTTTATTCCCAGATGATACTTTTGTTGATCAAAGATTTGTTCCTAGCAAATTTGAAAAAGATTACAATCCAAATGATAAGGCTAGTAAATCTGATTCTATCAGAGTTAAAACATTGGTTAGAGGGAAATCTCCTCAAGTTGATCTGTTTTTAAATTGGATTGATAAAGGTGCCACTGATGCTGTTAGAAGAGGATACTTGAAATCTCTTAGTTTCGCTGTTTTCTTAGATGAAAATACACCAGAAGATTTGAGCGAAGCTTATACTTTTAATTTTTATTATGAAGAAGATTCAGTTCGTTTTAGCATTGGTGAAAGTGACTCCGAAACTATATCTTTATTAGATTCAAGAAGGGCATTACAACAATTGATGAAAAGATTCATTATAATTACTCAATCACTTGAACCTTTACCTGATAGAAAATTCATGTCGATGCGCATGCTTTTCAATAAACAATGCCCAGATGATTATCAACCACCTTTTTTTAAAGATGCATCAAATGAAAAAGCAGCCACTGTGAAAATTATTAGATCAACTATGGAAAGGTATAACGCTGGGGTACTTGATACTGGCCATCATAGAATCAACTTAGAGGTTTTATCAGCACAAAGCGATATCGAGCATTATGAAGAAGATGAAGATGAAGAAGTTGTTGAAGTTGATCCATTGGATACTACAAAAAAAGATACAAGAGCTTCAACTCAAACCACAAAAATTTTAAGAAACTATCTTGAAAGTTCTCCTTCTGATATAAAAGCAACTCAACCTTTACAAAAAATTAGTTGTGAATGTCACTCTCATAAAACTATACGATTTGCAAATCTGGTAAGATGTGCTTCTTGTGATAAGTTCATTCATTCCACTTGCTATGGAATTCCTTTTAAAAAAGGTGCTCAATCTACAACTTGTTTTACATGTCGTGCTAATTCAATTGGTATTGAAATTCATAAAAATCTTACAATGTTGATGACGTTAAGAAAACTATATTTAATGATGAAATCAAATAATTTTCCGAACAAAGTAAGTAAGATTCATCAAGAACTAGGTTTTGAAAATAACGAATATTTGGAAATTACTATTGATGCCTTAAATTACTGTTTATCTAATAAAATAATAACTGTTGAAAATAATGAACCAAGAAGATTAAAACAACCAAGACAAGATCTTATCTATCAAAAAGGTTCTCAATATATTGAAGTTGATTTTAAAGGTCTTTTTTATAATGGGAAACCTCTTAGTTTAAAAATTTATGCTTGGTCCCTCATTCCAAAATTATTTATGCTTTCAAATGATGAAAAGAATAATTTAGCTTCATTCAAAAAATTGATTATAGAAGAAACTCATGAACAAGGTTTAACTATTCATGATTCACTTGATAAAATTATTGCATCCACTTATGAAGAAGATATTGAAAATTCTTCAATTAGTTCAAAATCACTAGAAGTTTCTAGAAATTTTTCTCATTTAAACATAATGAGTTCCCAAGATTTACCATCCACTGCTGATTCATTTGTTGAACCTATTTTGCCAGTGACAAAGAAAAAATCTCTTAAAATTGAAGATTCAATTACAGCAAGAGATTCTTATGAAACAAGTCAACCAGTTGTTACAACACCAAGATGGAAAAAAAGAAAGACAGGAGTGATACAGAAAAATTTTACATGATGATTACAATTGATTGGTTGTTTGAATTTTCACTATTATTTGGCTATTCATTATCAAACTTTAAGCTTGTTGAAAAAATTTGCTGATAAGTGTGTAATTGTTGTTTGTTAATTAAATACTACTAGGTTATTCATAAAATATTCAACATGTATTAAAAATATAGTGAAAATACATAGATCTGTCAATTGTGTCAATAATAAACTCTATATCATAATGCATCATTGTGCATAATGAAATATGCATGTATGTGCGCCTAAATAACCTTTTGTTAGGTCCACACAATCACGCCCAGTTCCAGACTTTGTTACAGGGAATGAAAGAAATAACTTACCGCTTGTTTTGGAAAGAGAAAAACGTTAAAAAGTTGGAGTATTTAATCAATTATTTAAATTCGGTTTTATATCAAAAAATTTTTTATCAGTCTTTCATTTACTTTTATTTTATTTAATAACCATGTTACACGTTTCGAATTCACCTCACCAAGACCCTTATGCTGTCAGCAACCACAGCAGTACCACTGTTGATAATAGTTCTGATATTCAATATAGTGAGATGGAATCGATCAAAATGAAATCACCAAGATCAAGCTCTTTAATGTCCACCTCAGATACTGAATCACAATCAGACACAGTTAATTATGGATCTTCTTCTATTAACAACTCTAATGCTCAAAACCTATGTGTCAACAATATCACCACTTTTGCCACAACGGCTTCCACTCCTTCAATAAGCTCAAGTTATCATATACATACACCAACATTATCAAGACCTTTATCAAGATCATCTGTTACTTCAGGTTTATCAATGACTGCTACTAAAGATGGTGTTGAAGGTAAAAGAATCAAGAGGGTTGGTATTCCTGGTTATCCACTAGAAATGATCAATCAAATGTATAATAGAAGAAATCAATTAGAAAATGTGAACAGTGGGAGAGATGCTTTAGTTAATGAAGAACATGATGAAATGATGAGTGTCGCATCTATCAAAAGTGTTACCAGTATAATACCGATTTATAGCACTGAGGAAAATGCAGAAGAAAATAGATCTTATGATGACCTTGATGATAGTTTAAGTACTACAAATGCTGATAGAACTAGTACTTTTAGTCAAGATGACACCTATGAGTATAGTCATCATGATGATACCATGGATTACGTCCATAATCCTGGGAAAGCCTGATTTAATTGATTCAATTCTTTTGTTATTATTTTATACTATAATTTTAAACAATGTTCTTTTAAGAGCATTCTGGAGTTTCATTTTGTGTTTTATGTGCTTAATTTTATCTGTTATTTATATGAGTTTAAATTTATTTTTTAATACAAGTTATAAGATATTTAATTGAATATTAATTATAAACTATTATAAGGTAAACTTATTCATGAAACAGTATAATTATCACCATCATCTTTACATGGTATATAAATGTTTTTAAACACATAAATGTGTTGATATAAAATAAATAGTTTACGCAATGACCATTTTTCAGTATTCCAATACTGATCATTTTTATCATTGTCAGAAGGACCCATAAAGACAGTATCTTTCTTCAGATGTGGTAGTTTAACTTTTTGAATATTAAAACGTAAACCAGAATGTGTATACAGCTTTGTTGGGGGTAATTTTGGAACAATGTCTCCATCTTGATATACACGAGAAAAAGATGGAAATGGTAAATCACCACCTTTGCTGACAATATCAACAGCTTCCAGAGTCTTGAATTGTTTATCAACAAATTTATTAAATTGTGGATTACCTAGTCTCAAACCAGAATAACCAATAACTTGTGGTTTCCAACCAAGTTGTAAGAACTCTAAACCAGCTAATAATGCATAACCACCACCTAAAGAATGACCCGTAACCACTAATTTATAATCTTTCTTCATATATGGTTCAATTGCATTCTTCATTTCTTTTAAGAAAGAACTTAATGTAAAATAAACACCTGAATGAACACGACAACCTTCACAAACGTTGGTATTATTTAGACCAACTATATCAATATTGTGTTGAACATCTTCTTCACTAGAAGCATTCTTAAACATCGAATAACTTAACCCTGGGTTATCTAAGATTGGGGAGTATGGATTACTCCAAGCCACCAAATCAGTTAATGCTTCATTTAAAGAAATTGTACCTCTATAGACAGCATAAACAATTTGTTCCTTTTTGTTAACCGCAACAAATGCAGAACCACTGATTTCCAATTCAGCCAAGTTTGGACTCGATATTTGAATAATTTTTGTAAAGTTTGAATCTTTACAAAATGAAATTCTTGGACAAGAATCAACTAAAGGACCAATTCCAAAATTTGACTCTATTGAACAATAAGAAATTTTAGGAAAGATAACAGTGTTAACCAAAGTGTTAAAAACAGCATCAGAGTAATCGAGGTTTTCATTAGCAAGAGCTGCAATTGTCAACAAAACAGTGAAAACAATGGAAAATAAAGTTGGTAGGAGCTTCATTGATGATGGAGGTACCACTAGAAAGTAAATTAATTTATCTTTCTAAATAATATTCTCTCTGAAAAAAATAACAATATTTTAGAACTGCAAGTGAGATATATAACGTGATATTCAGTCTACTGTTAAGTTTAAGATGTTTTACTGAGACATTTTTTTTCTTATAGTAGATTAATTAATTCTACTTTGATTCTACTGTAAAATAGATGAAGGGTACTTATACTTAATATGATGTGTTGTTGAATCTGCCTTTATAAAACATTTGTACTAAAGATATTAGTGCATTTTACTAAATGCTAACCATTTTTTTGAAAGCATTAGAGACTCAAAAAAAGATTGAATTTTTGAAATCTATTCATTCATAAAACCCCATTTCCCTAGTTGGTAGTTTTGATCTTCAGAAAGATAAACATGCACTTATATGCATGTAGATGTACACAATATGCATACTTATAAATAAATGACGTAATCAACAACTCAAATTGTTTAAATAACCACTTTAAACCTTTAAAAGTCTTTATAAAAATATATATAAACTCTTTTGATAATTTCCCAATCCATAAAACCATAAAAAGCACAATATTCAACACCACGGCACACTTTAACTATCAAAAATCTTCTCTCCAGTGAACTGCATCCAAATTTCAATCCACCGATGTCGGTACTAAAGTTTGAAAAATTATTGTCAGATTCAACATCAACATAAGCTCGGTAAAAATACACCAAGAGTAAAATAGTAGACGGTACAATGCTTGTGGGTTCAAGGTTTGGCATGCTCAAAGGTATTACCAATGTATATCAATACACTGGTTTCAGCAAATTTGTTTCATCAGCATCCGTTTTAAGAAACATCAACATTTGTATCAACAAACCAAGAATGAATAATATAACAACTATTCAAATAAGGTCATTCTCACAATTCACACCATTATTGAAGTCTGAGGAAAAAAGAAGCTCAAAAATTGGGACTGAAATTTCTAAGATCAATGCTAAAATGGCACAATCTAAAGAGTCTTTAAAAAAATTAATTCCAAAAGATGTTCATGAAAATATTTACACTATTCCAAATATGCTTACATTCACCAGACTTGTTACTGCCCCAGTAATAGGTTATTTTATTCTTAATAATGATGTTTATTCTGCATTGGCGTTATTCACTTATTCTTGTATCACTGATTTTGTTGATGGGTATATTGCCCGTAAATACAACATGCATTCTGTTGTTGGCTCTGTTATTGACCCAATGGCTGACAAATTCTTGATGGTGATCTGTACCACATGTTGTGCTACAGTTGGTACTATTCCATGGGGTATTGCTACGATTATTCTTGGTAGAGATGGTTTACTAGGAATTTCAGCTATTTATTATAGATATATTTCATTGCCTCCACCAAAGACTTTCACAAGATTTTGGGATTTCAGTATCCCAAGTGCTGAAGTTCATCCAACAACCATTTCTAAATATAACACCATGTTTCAAATGTTATATATTGGTATGGCTGTTTTAAAACCTGTTTTATTACAAGAAATTGATCCATCAATGGTTGATTTAATAAATAATGGGTTTACAGGTTTTGGTTATTTTGTTGGATTAACAACTATCTTGAGTGGGTTATCTTATGTTTTCTCTAAAAATGCTGTTAAGATTTTAAACAAACAATAAAATTATATAACCAACAAACCATGTACGAATAAATGAATTACAACTTTTTTAAGAATGAAAATGAAAATGAAAACGAAAAAAAAAAGACTATGTATATTAACTTTATAACCTCCCTAACGACCAAAAGTGATATCATCAATACGCAAGATTGACTTAACAGTTTCTGCTGCCAAAGTGATTGCACTAGTACTAACAAGTACTGGTTGTAAAACATGTTCATCATAAGTATTTGTAGCACCAGAGCGACGGACTGAAATACCAGCATTACGTTCACCATTTTCATGTTTATTACGTAGTTCTGTGACAATGTTAATACTGTTTAAACCAGCATTTTCAGCTAAAGTTGTTGGGATAACTTCCAAAGCATCTGCAAATTCTTTCCATACAAAAGCTTCAGTACCAGATAAAGCTCTTGCTTCTTTAGCTAAAGTTCTAGAAACTTCAATTTCTGGAGCACCACCACCTGCAATCAATGCTTTTTCTTTAACTAAACAACGGATAACACATAAAGCATCATGTAAAGAACGTTCAGTTTCATCCAAAATCATATTATTAGCACCACGACAAACAACAGAAACAGTTGGTGTAGCATGAGGAGGTTGTTTAACACCTGTGATTTGAACAATTTTAGAACCAGAAGATTCAATTTCTTCAATCAAATCAGCAGTTCCTAAACGATCTTCAGTAAATAAATCAATATCAGCAATTGGTTTACATCCAAGACTTTTACTCAAAAATTCAATTTCATCACGTTCAATATCTTTAACAACCATAATACCCAATTTAGATAAGAAATGTAAAGATAAATCATTAACAGCATCTCTTAAGATTGATTTTTGGATTAATAAAACATTACATTTAGCTTTTTTAATTTTTTTGCACATGTTTAATAAATAAGCTCTTTCTTCTTTTAAAATTTTATCCATTTGTCTATAATCATTAACAACAACATTATTTTCCATATCTGGTTTTGGTGGTGATAGTTGGAATTGCACAAGAGCAATACGAGCTTTTTCAATTCTTGAAGGACCACCAGCTGATTTAACAACAGTTTGATTTAAAACAACACCATTAACTAATTCAGTGTCATCAATAGTACCACCAACTTTCTTGATTAATCTAATATCATTTAAATCAACGTTAGTAGCATCTTTACCAGCAACTGACAAGACACAATCAACAGCTAGTGGGGCCAATAAATGTGAATATTGAGAAACAATTTTAGAACTTAAAGAAGTAGATGCAGCACGAATTAAAGCATCACGATCATCTAAAGAAATCTTTGTAGACATATCCAACAAAATTTCAACAGATCTTTTAGCAGCTCTTTGGAATGATTCAGCAATAATGGTTGGATGAATACCTTTTTGCAATAATTTTTCAGCAGCACCTAATAATGCACCAGTTAATATAACAACAGATGTAGTACCATCACCAGCTTCAACATCTTGAGCACCAGAAACATCAACCAACATTTTGGCAGCTGGATGTAACACAGCCATGTGTTGTAAAATAGTATGACCATCATTAGATATAATAACTTCACCTCTACCAGTTTTAATCATTTTATCCATACCTTTTGGTCCCAATGAGGTTCTGATCGCGTCAGCGACAGCTCTGGCGGCCAAGATATTGGACTTTCTAACCTCTTGTGGTTTTTCCTTGTTATTGAAAGTGGAATTGGAAGGATTGGCTACTTTAGCAGACATTCTTTCTTTCTATTAAAAGGTGTAGTGAATTAGAAATCCAATTAAATGGTTTAAATTAAGTTGTGTTTTGCCTTCAAATATTTGTTGACGCTTCTTTGAAGTTTTTTTTTTACATCCGGACATCACATTTGGGCGTTTCTAGAAATTGTTTCTCTTTTATTATTAAAAGAATTAATATCAATGATGTTGATGGAGAGATATAATGAGGGTAGTTGTATGGGTGAAGTGTATTAATTGTATGCTATTTGATTCATTTTTTTTTTTTCGGTGAACTTATCCTACATTTTTATATAAATTATGAGCTCATTGGACATATAACTTAATATTGATATCTATAAATGATTTATTTACTTTCTTGTTTTCTATCTTTCTTTTCATTTTCCTCTTGCTTCAACTGCATAGCTTGCCATTCTTTTGCTAGTTCAACCATCTTGGAGGTGTCAATACTAGCATCAACAACATCTTGAGGAACTTGATTTTCTGAGTGTTCTTTAACTGCAAATCTACCTTTATTAGTTTCTGTAATTAATCTTAATTCATAATCAAAATCATCTTTACTAGAATCAATGTTTCTCAATTCATTCCATGAAAACAACAATGAATCTGTTTTTCTAGAGAATGGATTAATATCAATTAACCAAACTTTATCAAATGGACGAGGTAAATAAACATCAAATACAAAATCATCTTCAGGAAAAGTATCAACTAGTATTTTTTCAAAAAATTCATCAATCAAATTAGTAAAAGTATCCGATAAATTCATTAAATAGTCATAATAATTTAAATCACGTTGAGAAACACCAATAATTTTTTTATCTTTAACAAAACATCTAAACTCCAAAGCAGGATTAATATTGAACCATTTCCTTAGTACTAGTTCATATTCAGTAGTGGTACTTTTCTTATTTTCGTCCACTTCATCCTCATCTTCACATTCATCAAAAGCTCTAGAAATATCATGCATAATATAGTTTGAAGCGTTTAATAGCAAATACACATCTGATACATTTTGACATTTCATGGTATTTGATGGCATGATCCAGGTGGCATCTCTTGGAGCTGACCAGTTCAGTTTCGGAGTAACAGCACCAAATTTATTGATGACAGATTTGATTTCTTCATGAACTGGTTTGAATTGTTCAAATAGTTCTTTTGGATCTTTCTTTGGTGTTTTAACTGATTTTCCTTCGTCATTATCGTCACTATCAGTATCATCATCTTCAGCATCTTCACTCCAATCGCTATATTCACCTTCACCATCACCCATATTCACTTGATAATGTCCATCTTCTGGTAAATCAATCCCATCTTGGATCAGATATTCTATAAAACTCTGCGGAAGAGGTTTGATGATATGGGACTTTGGTGTATGTTTCTTATATTTATCATACCAACTTGAAAATGAGCAGTTTACAATTGATTGCCTTGACATTGTTCTTTTATTCTCGAGTTTTTCCTTTTTTGCTTTACTAAATAAATAATACCAGAATATGTTTTGTCATCATTATTTTTTTTATAAAATTTCCTTCAACTGCATCAACTACATCAACTGGCATCAAAATGAGTCAAAATGATTTGGGAAATTCTGCTGGTACAAATGGACAGGGAGATATTAGTTTAAACTGTCAGAAGGATTTGATTTTAGCGCTCTGTTCAGATTCAAAGCGCCTTGGTGGATGTGCTGTCGACTTAGCTGGACGGATGTTGTTTGTATTGGAAGATGTTGCCATTGATGTCAATCAAGTGGATGAAATCAAATCTATGGTGGAATATAGTAATTAATACAATAAAAGTGATATATATTGCTTATTTGTTATTAATTTTTCTAGCATTTAGAAGATTAGATCCTACAAGAGTCTTAATGTCACCAAAGACTGATGAAATAGTGACAAAAATCATTGAATTTGAAGGTATATTGATTATATTTGTGTTTGCTACTTACTTTTTGATGATACTAATCATATAATTCTTTAGTATCTGAGAAGAGAATACCTTTGGATATCCCCAGATCTAAAGAATTTTCATTCCATACTGCTAATTTCTATATCAACAACATTTTACAAAAAGATCAACAAAATTTTAATCAAATTTTTCCAGTATTAAATGATTTGTTATTCTCAAGAGAACTAGAATTAGCAAGATGCTGTTTTGGTGGAGTATTCTCAACTATCGAAACTTTTTCAATATTAGATGGAATGAATATCTCTATATTAGAATTGATTAAATCAACAGAAATTATTACTTTTAAAGATTTGGTATACATAGATAAAGAAACTCTACATTCTTTACATATTTTTAAATCAATTAGTGATACTGATGCTGTTAATTCACAGCATTCAAATAACGGAAAATCAAGTGTTTTTGAATTATTAAATTTGACTGGTTCTCCATTAGGTTACAAAAAACTATATTCTTGGTTTAATTCCCCATTGACTGATATTAACAAAATAAAACAAAGACATGATACTATTGATGCTTTATTAAATCCACATGAATCGCAAAATTTCTATGAATTGGTGTTACTGATCAAGAAATTGGGTAATATTAATCATGTTCTTTCTGTATTTAGAAATGGGAAATCTCAATTATCAAATTGGATAAATTTTCAGAATTTCTTACAAAAATCAATTAAGATTTTTGATATTATACATCACATGGTATTAAATACTACTGATCTAACTTCTCCAAAAATAGATATATTCCATCAGATTGATTCTCATGTGGATGTTCAAACTTGTAAAAATTTGTTAGCTTTAATTAATGAAGTCATAGATTTTGATCTTTCTAAAGATTGGGCTAAAGTTTATGTTAAAGATGGTTTAAACTCAAATCTTGATGAATATAAACAGATCTATAATAATTTGGAAGATACTTTACACCAAGTTGCTTCTGAAATTTCTGTATCATTTAACCATATCATACCAAATGAAGCGTTTAATGTTGTTTACATACCCCAAATTGGCTATTTAATTTCATTTGATATCTCAGAAGAAGAAAAATTACAATCACTAGAAGATGTGAATTGGGATGAAGTGTTTAGAACATCAACAAATGTTTATTTTAAAGATGAATTTACTCTTAAAATGGATGATGAATATGGTGATATTTATCAAATGATGGTTGATATGGAAATTGAAATTTTATATCAATTACAAGTTGAAATTTTGAATGAAGAAGTGATGTTGTTGAGAACAGGTGCATTATTTGCAGAACTCGACTGTTATTTAACACTTGCATCTGCAGCTTTGTTATACGAATTTACAAGACCAAAAATGACACAAATTTCAGTCGTTCATTTAGAAAAAGCATTTCACCCTTTATATAAAACATTAGTACAAAGTTTCATACCAAATGATACTTTATTAGAGGGCGGTTCTCCTTTAATAGTAACTGGTGCCAATGGATCAGGAAAATCTGTTTATTTATCTCAAGTTGGTGTTATTGTTTATTTAGCTCATATTGGTTCTTTTGTTCCTGCAAAAAATGCAGAAATTGGAGTTGTTGACAAGATTTTATCAAGAATTTCTACAAGAGAAACTATTGAAAAATGTGAGAGTACTTTTTTTATTGATTTACAAAAAATTTCTAAATGCTTGAAAATGAAAACAGATAAAAGTTTATTATTAATTGATGAGTTTGGGAAAGGTACTGATATTATTGGTGGTCCAGCTTTATTAGGTGCTATGATTCAAGATTTATGTTCAGGTCAATCAAAGACAAGATCAGTTTTTACTACCCATTTTCATGAATTATTTAAACCTGGTATGCTAAAAAATGTAGGCAATTTAAATCACAACCACATGGAAATCTTATTGAATGATAATACTGATGACAACAATATAACTTATCTATATTCTTTGCAAAAAGGTATTTCTGAAAAAAGTTTTGGGATAGAGTACTATTTTGACCAGGTTTGCAATCTGTTAATATTCAGTACTAATATTTTTTAGGTGTGCATCTATTTGTGGTATCCCTTCAAGTATTGTGGAGAGAGCTAAAATTATAGCTAAACAATTTGATGAAGATCACCATAGTGGATCAAGTGATGATGAGACATTAATGGAAGATGCAGGCTTGGATCCTGCTAAAAAGAATTATATTGTATGTTAAAATTTAGTAAAATGTTTTAATTTGTTTTCTTAGTTTATTAATTCTATTTCTTCTAGAAAACAGTTATCAAAAGTTTTTTATCATGGAATTTAGAAATTGAAAGCTCAGCTATCGAACAATCGGAAACTCTACAAACAAAACTTCAATCATTATTGGCTACTCCAGAAAATAATAAAGAATTTCATATTTGAATAATACCACTTTTCCATTCATATTAATTAATGAAATAGTTAGCTTTATAAAAAAATCTATGAATACAAAATACACTAAGCGTTAATTTCAATAGTACTTCAAGATTTAAACTTGACGGATTTGGACAAGTTCTTCTTAATACCAGTACTTTCACCACCATAAGTACCAGTTGGAGCAGAATAAACAGCACGGGTAGATTTCAACTTCTTTTGAGCTTTTTCGTACTTCTTTCTCTTCTTGACACGTGAGTTTCTGTTTTCCTTCTTACGATGTGGAGTCAAACCCTTATTCTTTAAGATTTGGTAGTTAATAGCACGCTTACCATCTTCACCAACATCTTCTTTCAATTCAGCCAATTTACCTTGTTTAGCTGCTTTAACAGCAGCTTCATGTGCATCTTTACGAGCTTGTTTTTTAGATAACTTGGAATTTTTAACAGAATTGTAATAAGTATCATCAAACCCACTATTAACTTCGTTAGCATCTTTAACATCTTGTTCATCGAATGAATCATTGCCATCATCTCCTAAATCAGCACCATTTGGATCATACTGACCACGCTTACGAGCTTCTTCTATCAGTCTTTGTTGTCTTTCAAACAAACGCTCTTTGTAAGGAACATCCATATCACCAGTGAATTTTTCATCTCTCTTTTTATCCTGTTGATCAATTTTAGAAGTGTAAAAACGTAAAGATTTCTTACGAGATTTCTTTTCCTCTTTATCAACATCTGCAATTTCAGTTTCAGCAAAATCTTCAGATGTTTGAGCCTTAGGTTTCTTGAAAATACGAGGCTTTGAGATATCAATCTCTAAGTCAGATTCTTCTTCTTCTTCCTCATCTGAATTACCAAACCCTTCAGATGCTGAGTCAAAGACATCATCATTATTTTCACTTTCAGATTCTTCAGAGACTATTTCTTTCTGTATAGATTCTTGTGATTGTTCTTCATTGTCTTCATCATCTTCTTCCATTTCATCATCTAGTTCACTAGCTTGTCTCCATGTTTCTTTTGAACTTAGAATACTTTCCATTACTGGATGATCTTTCATTGTAAACGGTTCATCTTCTTTAGCAAAAGATGAGAATAATGCAAAGTAAACAGTGATAGCACCTAAATAAGCAGTTAATGCTGTAAATTTAACATTGTAAAGTTCACTCTTGTTTTGTTTTGTTTTTAATTCATCTAATAATGGAGTTAATTTTGTTAATTCTTTAGTCAAGGGTATGAACTCAGGATGTGCTGTATTCAAATATTTTTGTCTCTGTTTTTTGTTTAACTTGAATAAATCTTTTTTACCAACATCTTTTTTAGATTTTGATGAATCTTCTTCACCAAGTTCTTGTTTTTTTGCTGTTTTTGACCATTCTTGATCCAATTCTTCATCAACATAATCTTCAATGTTTAATTCTTCCATATGTTTCTTTTGTTGACGTAAAGCTTCTTCTTCCATTTGTTTCGCCTCCTCTTCATCTTCAACTTCATCTGCACCATAGAAATCTCTTTTACCACCCCAATTACCTTCATCTTCATCAATTTCTTCTTCATCTTCATTGTTCTTACCAAAAAACTCTTCATCTTCAGCATCTTCATCAATCATAGCATCTGCTTCAGAATTTTCATCTTCATCAGAGTCATCATCAATATCCATCACTTCTTCTTCACTTTCTTCATCTCTTGGATCATAACCACCTCTTCTACCTTTACGAGTCTTTGGAACTGCACTTGCACCTTCCTCAAACAAAATCTTTTCCTTTTCAGCGTGGAAAGCATCCACTTCATTTAATCCAAAGTCTTCTTCAACAGCCCTTGAGGTTCTACCCTTTCTAGCCATTGTGTTTCCTTGATGTTTTTTGATTTTTTTACTCTGCTTCTTTTATTTATTATGTCTCTTAAATAAAAAAAAAATTTGATGCGATGCACTCATCTCCGATCAATTCCGAGGTATGTCATGTGATGTGACTTCCGGTAAAAAAGTTTTTAGTTTATTCGTAACATCGGTGGTAGAAGCTGATTTAAGTTTTATTTTGATTAATTTAGAAAAGACTAGGTGGTGATTAGTATGAGTAATCCTAATACCCCTTCAAGACTGGACTCATTGTCTCGTCGCTCGACACCAACCTCCAGGCCCAGTGCTTCAAAACCAGGGCTAAAATTTAAACCTAAATCAGTTGCAAGAAGAACTAAAGAAGAAAGAGATGCTGATGCTCCTACAAATTTAGATGCACTAAAGAAAAACACATCTTCAAATAGAAGTGGCAGTACAAGAGGTGGTCGTGGTGGTATCCGTGGTGGGAAAGCTAGAGCATTGGCTGGTACTCATGTTGTTTCTGTCGGTCCATTAGCTTCTGGTAATGCACTGAATGAAACTCGTACTTCAACTACTTCAGCAACTTCAACAACTTCAGCAGCTTCAAGAACTGCATCATCACCTGCACCTGATTATTTATTAAATTTGGTTAAAAGAGAAAATGAATCTAGATCTGCTTCTGTTGGTTTAGATTCTGATGATGAACAAGATTATGCTAAAATTAATATGAATGAAGAATATAAATTTCCAAAAGAGGAGACAGAATTATTTCCTGTTAGAGCACCAAGAGCTAAGAATAGTGAATCTGATGAATTTGAACGTTCCACAAGTCCAGAATCCATTGAATCTGATAAACAAGATGGTGATGATACATCTGTTGCTGTGAAGAAAGAACCATTAGAAGCTTCTCTAAAGAGTATACTGAAGAACAAAGATGATGAATTACAACAACGATTAAATGAAGTACATCTAAGAACTGATTTATTTTCTATTGATAGTAAAGAAGCACAACAAGAAACCCAAAGACTAAATAAAGATCATAGAACATTAATAAAGAAGATTGCTGAAATGAATGACGATAATGAAAAATTTCTGTTTGTTCAGTTACCAAGCATTTTGCCTGAGTTTGAAGTTGATAAAGATACAATGATTCTTGAAGATGATGATGAAAACGCTGTAAACTCAACTGAACAACAACCAGGAGAGAATGATCAAGATATTTCAATGATTAATAATGATGAACAAGAGGAAAATGATGTCAAGCTAGAAGAATCAGAAAAGAAAAAGAAAGAAGAGCAAGAATTAAAAGAATTATCATATTTACAAGGTAAAATTGGTAGTCTACGGATCCATAAGTCTGGTAGATTGACTATGAAGATTGGTAATGTTGAATTGGATGTTGAAAGAGGTGCAGACACCAATTTCTTACAAACTGTTGTACAGCTGGATGAAGAAGAAGATCCAGAACACCCAAAAACTTATTTGTATGGTTCAATCATTGATAAAATGGTTGTCACTCCAAAGTTTTAAAATTAATAAACTTTTTTGTACTTTTGGTACTTTTACAATTAGTCTTGTAGTAATATGTGACCTCAACTCATGTACTCTCGGCCTGATCAGAAAATGTTACAGTTTGAAATTATTCAAATTCAAATATCATTCAGTATTGCACGTTAATTAAAAGTATTCGTAACACCATACCTAGACAGGATATATTGAAATATCAGCAACATCTTTTTGAAGAACAACCAACACACTTTAAAAATATATATTAGCAGATTCAAGACAAAAATTACCTATCATAAGACGTTTAAAAAAAGTTTTGATGGGTTTTCAAACTTTTACAACAACCTTTTAAAGTAAGTTCAAGACATTGTAATCATGTGTTTATAAAATATTTTTGATTTATATTCTGTATTGTATATTAATTATGAGATTATTTTACTTATAAGAGTGAATATTAAATATAGGTTGCATCTCAAGTGTTTTATCTATATTCTAAAACTATAAATTGGTTCTTAAAAGAAATATGGAAACCAACCCCCAGCTAATCATATTTCTGGTTTTATTATATCACTTAAACTATTTCCATAAATATAATTTCTTTAATCAATAATTTCAAGTCCATAGACTCATTAAACGAAACTAATTGCTTATGAATAAAAAAGTTTTTGTGTTCTTTGATATTGGTAGTCTCTTTATTTTCTTCTTTTGAGACTTCAGACTTGAAAGTCCTGTTTGTTTTTGTTATCAAGTAGACTAGTCCCTTTATTTAGCGGACTAGGATTCTTAAAAGGTAAAACAAAAAGTGACACTTTAAATCAATCGCCACTAACATTATACAAATAATTCAGAAAGAAGAATTAGTTATAATAAAAGGTATTTTCATACTTATCCTTTTTTTATGATATATATTGTTATTAACAACTTCTTTAAGTTAAATTGAAATCAATGAACTAAATCAAAATAAATTATGACATCTCAGAACCCAAATACATTCTTATCTCGTGTCTTTGGGGTTAATTCAAATTACATTACTAATAATGAAGCTGAACTATCCACTATCAATGACCATTATGATGAGGATCAGAACAATGAATCCATAAATTTAAAGTTTCCTGAAAGGTCGCTGGTTGAATCAGATGAAAATAGTGACGAAGACAACCATCACAACAGTGGCTTTGAGGATGATAGTGAAAGTGATTATGATGATCATGGTGATAATCACCATCATGATTCAGATAGTTCTTCTGTTCCATTATTTAAAAATAACCATCATTATTTAAGTCATGTCAATTATACAAATGGATTGAAAGAAATTGATGAAGATGAAGACGAAGATGCCGTACCAATGTCATTAATGGTGGAAAATATTGGGCAAGAAGAAACTTCGTTACCAACAAATAAACCAACACAACAACAAAACCCTCCTCCTCAAATTAGACAAAGTTTATTTAATTCAAATCCTAAAAAATTAAGAGAGGAATCTAAACCAAAACTAAGTGGTTTAGGTAACAATTTAAAAAATATACCATCTGTATTTGCCACACAACTTTCTAAAAATATAGCTCGGCAGAGCCAACAAACTAATGATATTGAATCTCAAAAGCCAATTTCATACAAAAAATCACAATCAAAAACAGCAACTTCTCCATCAAGTATTGAAGAAGAAAGAATTAGAAGAGCAAATTTGGGTATCTTGAGCCCAAGAGAACGTGCTTTATGGAAATGGGCAAATATTGATAATTTAGATAGATTTTTACAAGATGTTTATTCATATTACCTTGGAAATGGATATTATTGCATTCTATTATCAAGAATCTTAGATTTAGCAACTTTGGTTTTTGTTATTTATTTCTCCACATATTTGACATCTTGTATTGATTATTCTAAGCTTAGATTACCACAGACTAGAGGGTTAAATGACATCAGAATTGATAAATGTTATTCTAATATTAGTTTTTCTGGTAAATTTGTCTTGTGGTGTTTTTATATTTATTTTGCATTGAAACTTATCCAACTATATTTTGATGCGAAGGAATTGAAAGAAATTCATTTTTTTTTCAAATATTTATTAGAGATTAGTGATAAAGATTTACAAACAATTTCATGGCAAGTTGTTGTTAAAAAAATTGTTCAATTAAAGGATTCAAATGCTATGACTTCTAATGTCCCTGATTTGAAAACAAAATCAAGAATTGATGCCCATGAAATTGCCAATCGTATCATGCGAAAAGAAAATTATTTTATTGCATTATTTAACAAAGAAATTTTTGATTTAACTTTACCAATTCCTGGATATACAGAAAATGTTTTGACTAAAACATTAGAATGGAATTTGAACTTGTGTATTTCTGGGTTTGTATTTAATGAAAGAGGTCAAATCCGTCAGCAATTCTTGAAGGAAAATAAAAGAAAAGAACTATCTGATGAACTCAAGAAAAGATTCTTATTAGCAGGTGTTTTCAATATCATTTTAGCTCCATTCATCGTTACATATTTTGTGTTATTGTATTTCTTCCGTTACTTTAATGAATATAAAAAGAATCCTGGAGTTATTGGATCAAGGCAATATACTCCATTAGCAGAATGGAAATTCAGAGAATTCAATGAGTTATATCATTTATTTCAAAGAAGATTAAATCTTAGTGTTCCAGAAGCTTCAAAATATATCGACCAATTTCCAAAAGAGAAAACTGTTGTTTTATTGAAATTTGTTTCCTTTATATCAGGTTCTTTTGCAGCAGTTTTAGGTTTATTGTCAATTGTTGACCCAGATATGTTTTTTAATTTTGAAATTACTAAAGATCGTACAGTTTTGTTTTATATAAGTATTTTTGGTACGATTTGGGCTGTTTGTCGGGGTTCCATTCCAGAAGAATACCAAGTATTTGATTCTGAAGTTAGTTTAAGAAAAGTTGCTGCATATACACATTATTTACCAAAGCATTGGGAAGGAAAATATCATACTGAACAAGTCAAGAGTGAATTTTGTAAAGTTTTTGATTTGAAAATTTTGTTATTGTTTAGAGAATTGGCAAGTTTAATTATGACTCCATTTATTTTATGGTTTTCATTACCAAAATGTGCAAATAAGGTTATTGATTTTTTTAGAGAGTTTTCTGTTCATGTTGATGGGTTGGGTTATGTTTGTACTTTTGCAATGTTTAATTTTGAGAAAAATAAAAAGGATGCTAAGCAACCATTAGATCCAAGAACATATCATTATAATTCTGGTGAGGATAAGATGATGAAGTCATATTTATACTTTTTGGATAGTTATGGTAATAATGAAACACATAGAAATGGTACTATCACTAAAAATAACAAAGCTTTGGAGCAATCAATTTATGGTAAACCTCATAGCCCAATGAACAAATATTTTAATGATAATGATGAATTGCTGGCCACTTCATCTTTAGGTTCATATAACCCAAATGACAATTTTGGTACTGCTTCAACAGCTGCTTTTTTAAGAGCTCGTGGTGGTGACAACTACAAACTGAAACGTTCAGATGATTTAGATCAACTTGCTGGATCATTTATTACAAGTTTACCAAAAGTTGATGATGGTATTACTCAAGAATCTGACAATGGCAAAGATCCTGGTGTTTTAGGTTTGTTGAATCAATTTTATAAAGATTATGAAATTTCCAAATGATAAGTTTTATGATGATGAACGATATTATGAACATTACAACTTTTTAATGTAGAATAAATCTAAGTATTATGGTTATTATACATGGATATTAATTAATAGAAAACACCTTGATCATTTCTTATTTTTACGTTGTTTTCTTTCACGATCATAAGCATTCTTTTCAGCACCTTCAACTGTATTAATAGAATTCATAATATGAGCCATCTTAGCATGATAAGCTTGATAATGAGCTTTCTTTTCACCAATTTGTTGTCTAGCCTCAAATCTAGAATCTTTACGAATTTCACGCATTTGGAATTTATATTCTTGTTTAACTTGTTTTTGCATTTTCTTAATTTCAGTTCTTTGTCTATTTTCATCATAAGATCTCTTTTCTGGATTGAAATTTTCTTCAAATTTAGGAGCATAAGAAGCAATAGCCAATTTTCTATGTGTTTGTAATGTTAATGGTTTACGTTCATCTTTAGCAAATTTCAATAATCTATTTAATTTCTGTGATAATTGTTGGATTGGTTTGAAATTTGGATATTTTGAATTCAATTCTGATAATATTACTGTAAATGGTTTAGAAATTTCAATGAATGCAGTTTTTTCTTTCCAGATATCTAAAGAAGTTTCCACAATAGATAAAGTTTTGATGAATGATGGGATGATTGATGATTTATCTAAATCACGGTCAATATCAGATATTCTTAAAATTTTTTCTTCAACTTCTAATTTCTTTGGCAATTTAATTGACAAATCTCTTTTAGCAGAAATATCTGATGAATCAACTTTGATGAATGCTAATAAAGCCTTTTCTAGGAAATATGTAACTTCTGGAATATATCTTTGGGAAATTCTTTGATATCTAACAAAAGTTTGTGCAATAAATAAACCAGCAATAAAAGAAGCTAAATCTTTAAATTTTAATTGTTCTAAAGATTCACCCATCAAAATTAAAGCTGGTGTAACAACAAGATGATAATGATCAGAAGTTGAGTATATTAAACCAACCAATGAAAAGAAAACCAAATCAGAAACTCTTGGGTATTCATTTTGTCCAGAGACTGTTTCAGTTATTCTTTCTTGAATTTCTTGAATTTTGGCTCTTAGAAATTCAACTAAATCACTATTAAATTTTTCTGAGCATTTTTTCAATAAACTAATTAATGATTCTTGAACTTTCGTAAAATTTTCATCATCAATTTTATCAGATTCTGATAAATATAAAATATGCTGGAATAAAACTGTAGTAAACATTGCTAATTTATCCTTATTACCAGCTTGTAATTTTGGAGCATAACTTTCAAAGATTTTGTTGATTGCTGGTAATGTATCTTCAAATGGGATTGGTTCCAAATATTCTAATAATTCTTCATGATTATATGGGCAGGGGATAGATTGTTTACCCTTTGGTGTGAATACATCGTCATCAGATCCATCTTCAAATTCCTCATCTTCATTTTGTTCAGCCTCAAAATCATCAGCAGCTAAAGAACCTTCCTCGTCGCTATTATTTTGGATCCAAAAATCATCATCACCTAATTCATCAGGACCTTTTTCTCCATCATCTTCTTCCAAGACACCGTCCATACGTTGTTGTCTAGCTTCTTCTAATTTTTTCAATTTTTCTTCTTTTTCCTTTTTGATTTCTTCTTCAGTTTTTGTTCTATCAGCAGGAACAGCACGTCTATCTAAAGTCAATTCTTTAACAGATTTTTCGTAATTTAACCCATTATGTTCATTTGAGAAAATAACTGGTTTTTTAGCAGGTTTTGGAATAGAACTTAATTCTTCCAAGACATCAGTAAATTCTTCATCTAATTCATCAATTTTATCTTCAACTTTTTCTTGTAAAATTTGACGTTGTTGTTTATAAAATTTAGATTTAGCAATAACTTCTTTCATGACTTCAGCTTTAGTTTTTTTTCTTGGAATAGCATTTTCAGCTTCTTGGTTAAAATCACCTTCTTCATCGTCTTCTTCTAATGAACGTTTTTTAGGTCTCAAGAAATCATCATCATCATTATTCAAATCATCTTCTTGGAAATCATCTTTTAAGGATAAAGATTTACCATAATGGGTCAATCCAGTATCCTGACCTTCATCATCATCCAAATTATATAACCCATTCTTTGAAGATTGGTTCTGTCTTTCACGAGTGAAACGTTCAAGCATCTTTTCTTCTGGAGTTAAAGTAGAATCATTTTCACCAAAACGACGATCTTTTAAACCACCAACTCTATTACGACTTGATTTTTTAGCTTCCCAAGCAGCTTTTCTTTGATCCTCACCAATTTGCTTAGAAATACCAGGTTTACCTTGAGCACCTTTAATAGCTCTATTATCAATTTCATTCTTCTTTCTATTGACCTTAACATCAAATGGGTTGAATTGTTCTCTAATTTTTTCAATAACTTGTTGACGATCATCACGACGGGTTTCATTTGGAGCTTTTTTACCCTTTTTACCTTTGTGTTTGACGTTTGTTTGACCAGTTAAGCCATTAGCTTTTAGTGCAGCTTTCAACTGTTTCAACTGTGAACCACTCATGTTTTAAATCTTTACTAGGTCTTGAAACTTTTAAAACTATTAAAAATATTGTTTTATTCCTCATCTCATCTCAAGAAGAGGAAAAAAAAATTTCCTGTCAACAGACTTACGTCAGTGCTTATGTAATGGATTAATGATTATATAATGTCTTATATAGCGTTTGTGTTATGTAATTGATTAATAATGTATTGCATAATTTATTAGTCATCCAAATATTTTACCCTCGAAAGTAAACACAGGGTCGGAATTCATTGAGTTCAAAAGAGACGCGTCTCTTTAATAAAAGGTAAACAAACTGTCAATTGAACTATTAAATAGAAAGGTAGAGATCATTGAATTGTTGTTAAACAATAAAGAATAAACATGCCGTATGTTATTGGTTCTTCAAATATTTATAGAAGAAATACTAACTTTTCTTAAGAGAAATTATAACACTTCAGATCGGTATGATATATATATATATATATATATATATAATCAAAAACTAACATATTTAGGTCAATGTGGGAATCAAGTTGGTCAACAATTTTGGGATCAATTATGTAAAGAGCATGGGATTGCTAATGATGGGTCCACCACTATTGAAAGTGGGAATAGAGATGATGAACCAAGTGTTTTTTTCAATACTAATGATGATAAAAGATATACACCAAGAGCATTACTAATAGATCTCGAACCTGGTGTTATTTCAGATATTAAATCCAAGAGTGATCATTTATTTAATGATAGGAATATTCATTTATCAAATTCTGGATTAGGTGCTGGGAATATTTGGTCAAAAGGTTATGATTATGCTGATGAACAAAAAGAAGTTTTTTTAGAAATGATTGATAGAGAATTAGATTCTTGTGATAATTTAGAAGCATTTCAATTATTACATTCTGTTGCTGGTGGTACTGGGTCTGGTGTTGGTTCTTATATTTTAGAAATCTTGAGTGATCGTTATAATAAAAAATTAACAACTACATGTTCAATTTTCCCAGAAAGTGTTCAATCATCAGATGTTGTTGTTCAACCTTATAATACAGTTCTAACATTAAAAAGATTAATTGAATCTTCAGATGCAAATATAGTTATTGAGAATAGTGCATTACTTAATAATGCAATTAAAACATTTTCAAGTAATAGTCCTTCAACAGTTCAAACAAATCAATTAATTTCCACAATACTTTCATCAACAACAAATACATTAAGATTTCCAAGATATATGTATAATTCTTATACAAGCATAATATCAAGTTTAGTTCCAACTCCAGATTTACATTTTATTGTTCCAAGTTATACACCATATACTTCAGATTTTGTTACAGATGCAAAACAAATTAGACAAACTTCAGCATATGATGTTATATTAGAATTATTAGATAAAAAAATCAAAATGATTGATGTTGAAGATGTACAAAATTATTATATTTCAATATTTGATATAATTCAAGGGAATTATGAACAAACAGATATTCAAAAAGCTATTATAAAAGCACAACAACGTGCGAAATTTGTTCCATGGAGTTCATCAAGTGTTCAAGTTGCTTATGGTAAAAAATCATCATATTATACAACTTCAAATTCTGAATTTGTGAGTGGTTTAATGTTATCAAATACAACTTGTGTTAAAAGTTTATTAAATAAAACTTGTAAACAATATGATAAAATCATGAGAAGATCTGCATTTGTTGGTGGTTATAAAGATGGTAAATTATTTCAAAATGGGTTAGATGAATTTAAAGAATCTAGAGAAATTGTTCAAAATGTTATTGATGAATATAAAAACGCAGAATCTGTAAGTTATTTAGATGATGATGGTGATGATGATGAAGAAATTGTAATGTGATAATATAGATACATAGCTACTTTTAAAACATATTTCTATATATTTTTTTTAAAAAAAATTTCTATTTAATATAACGGTCACTTGAGTTATTAATACTAGGAGCACTATTACCTCTTGATAAAACTTTTCTAGCTGGTGGAGGAGGTGGTGGTTTTTTAAAAGATAATGAATTGATTGAACTAGTTGAATGATTAGTATTATTTAAATGCATAAAATTATTGGATGGAGATGGGGTTGCTGGTTCTGAAGACCCATAAGGTTGTTGTGAAATGATATTAGGTTTATTAATTATAGGTGTAACAGAACCAGAATCAATACTTGAAGCTCTTGAGATTGATTCTGTATTTAATGATGTTGTTGATAACCAATGGATTGATAAACAACGTAAAGCCAACTTTTTAGTTGTTTCTGTTTGATGCCAAAATTTGGAATCACTTTGACCAGCAAAGTAAGTTAATAAAGATCTTAATTGATCTTTTTTATAATGAGTTCTTTCAAAATGTGGACATTTTAATAAAGGATATAAAACTCTTAAAAAAGTATTACGAACTGATTCTTCTTCTTCTGATAAATTTGTTAATTCTCTTAATAAAACATCCACTAAAACGTTTAAATCATTATTATAAAATAATTCAGATGTTGATTTATTTGTAAAGATCAAATATAAAACTTTTGAAGTTAAAATTTGTAAACAAGTATCTTCTTCTCTATTAAAATAGATTAATAAACATTCACTAAAATTTCTAAAAGTTGTATGAGTTGATATTGTAGTAAATACTTTATTTTCAATTTTAAAATCACGACCTGTAATCATAAATTGTTCATTTATAGCCAAGATGAATTTATATTTAGCAAAATTATAAACTTCTTCTTCAGAAGCATCAAGTGGTTGTAAAGATTCAAAGATATAATTAATGAAAAAATCATCAATAAGTTTTAATTCTTCAACATCTAATGATAAATATTTGCAAATTTGAAATAATAAATCAAGTTGAATTGTACATAATTTTTTCAATAATGCAATAGTACCAAAATTATTTGAAGTTTCATTATCACAAAGTGCTAAAGTTTCAAAAGTATTATGAAGATTTTTATAAAGTACTCTAAATCCTTGATAATCTTGAACAACTTGTAATAAAGAAGAATCATTTTTGCAATCTAATAAAATAAAATAACTAACAAATAATTTGAAATTTGAATCAATCATATCAATATCAATACAAGATAATAATTTTGCAATACAAAACACTTTATTTTCTTCATACATTGCAGAATTTAATAATTCAATTCCACAACGATATAAATCTTGATCATTATTAACATAAATTTCAATATGATCAGATACAATTTTACAATATTCAATAAGTCTTGAATTCACCTCATTAACATCATAAACATTATTAATAATAGTACCTTTATGAACATATTCCCAAAAACTTTCTTCATCTGGGAAAATATGTTGTTGATCCATAATAGCAATATGCCACTGTAATTAATACCTAAAAACCACAAATTTAAATTTTAAGCAAAAATGAAGTAAAAAATCAAATAAAATTGAAATGAATTGAAATTAAAACGAATGAAATATTTTTTTAATTCATTCAGTTTTTACTTTTAAAGTTAATTTGTTAAAGTTTTTATTTTTGGTTTGTTTTTTGTAATATAACTAAAAAAACTAATTAAAAACTCTCAATATCAAATTATATTGAAATTTTTAAAAAAAATGGAATTAGAAGAAGTAATTGTTGATTTTATATATTTCAATTCATATTAATATTAATATTCCTTTTTAGTGTTATTTTTTAGTGGAAAAAGCTGAGAAATTGGTATTAAATAAACAATATAAAGATGCTTCTAAATTATATAAAAAAGCTAGTGAAGAATTCAAGAAACATATAAATGAAACAACCAATAAAGAGGTCTGTTAGTTTAATATGAATCTTATACATATTAACATTTTTTTCTAGATTAATGAAGCTTTAGAAATATTAGTACATCAATATCAACAACGAGCTCAAGAATTGATAATGTTTCAAAATAATCAAAAACAAATTGTTAATCAAGTTCAAAAGAAATCAATATCAACAACTTCATCACAGTTTATAAATTCTGCACTGCGATCAAAATTTAGTGGTGATAGTGTTGTTAGTTCACTTGCTTCTGCTAGAGGTATTCCACAAAATAATAATAACAATATAGATGGTGAAGATGACCCAATAATCAAATTCCAACTTCAAATGAATAATTTATTAACACCACCACCTTTAAATACTACAATTAATTCACCAACAAAACAACAAAATGTTAAATCATCAGGAAAATCTGTTGAAGAATTAGAATTAGAGAATCAAACTTTAAAACAATTATTAACAAATTATTCTGAAAATTTACAATCTTATGAATCTTATCAAAAAAGATTAAAACGTAATTTAACTACTTATGTTAATACTTTAAAATTAGAATTACAACAACAAGATAAAAAAAAAATTTCTGAATATGATTTATTAAATCAAAAAAATAAAGCTTTAGAATCTGAAATAAAGAAATTAAAAGAACGTTGGAATGATTTAGTTGAAAGTGCTAAAAAGAAAAGAAGAAATGAAGACCAAACAAATTAATCTACGACTACATTTAATATAATACTAATCATGTAAATTTACAGCAATTCAAAACTTTCTAATTAGAAGCCTTAATACCATGCATCATCTCTTCTTTTGTAATCAAATGACCAATTGTTTCAATATGATCCAATAATTCATCAACATTAGATGACCATTCATTCAACAATTCATTTGAATCTTTTGGTTTAGCAAAACTAACAATTTTAGCTGGTCTATTAATTTTAGCATAAATAGTACCTTGATTAACCAATTTACTAATAAATTGTTCAGTTTCAGATTCTTTTAAATCTAATAATTGATTTAATCTTTCCAAAGTTATTCTAGTATAATAAGTGGAAATAACTCTTAAATTATGTTCTATAACTCTATTACGGAAATCTTCCCAATGTTTAACATTAGATTTTTCCTTTGAATTAAAATACTCATTTTTTTCTAATTCTGTTGTATAAATTTCTTTAATAATTGGCCATCTCATTAATTCTTTTGTAATAAAAGATTCAACTAATTTATTTTGTAATTCCAATTTTTTCAAATTATGATCAATTTCAACTTTATGTATCAAATCATTTTGTAAATTATCATATGGTGCTAAAATGATAAAATATACTATATTAGTTAATATTGGAACCCATTTAGTTTCATCTTTTTGAATATCTTCAATTTCATAAATTGACATGTAATATTTAGCAATGTTTAAATAATCATTCTTATCTAACCCAATCTTAATCAATAATTCATAATATTTCAACTTAATATCTTGATATTCTTTTAATTGTAAAGTTTTAACAAGAATCTTTCTACTCAAAATTTGAGCTTGAGTAAAATCACCTTTTAAAATACATAATTCAACTTGTTCTAAAATAAATTCCATTTTTTCTCTTAATTTCATTGAACCATAAGTTTCAACTTGTAATTCAACTAATAAATCAGTAGCTTCATCGATTTTACCTTGACTTCTTCTAATATGTGATAATTCTCTAGTAACTCTTGCTCTTTCAACTTCAACAAAAAATTTACTTTCAGTAACAGTTCTAATGGTTTCAATAGTTTCGATCTTAGTATCTAAATCTGGAGTATCATCCAAAAATTTCATAACTTCTTGAATAAAAGCTTGAACAGCCAATTTCAATTGACCATGCTTTTTAGATAATAAAACTAATTGTTCATTAAGAGCTTTCCAATCTTTATTTTCAACCAACAAATCAGCAATCTTAACTAAAACTCTCTTGGAAGATGATAAATCTGAAGCTTGACGTGTTTGTTTTTCTAATAACAAATATTTCTCCAAAGCAGATGTATAATCAGACTAAAAATTTATTAATATTAAAAGTTCGCCACCAATTTATAAATTAAATTCCTTACCTTTGCTAAAACCTCAATTTGAGGGAATTGTTCATCCAAAATTTCAGTGTAATCCTTTTCAGCTTTCAATGGTGCATCTCTTGACATTGTGAACTAATATTCTGCTGTTTTATTTCTTTGTAATAAAATAATAGAATCTTTGTTGTTCAATTGTTTTCGATTTCGTTCAAACTTCAACCAAAACAACAATTTTTGGATGGGGCAACATATGTGTGTCTGTATCACTTTTGTCCCAAAAACAGTAATATCCCAAAACGGTAATTTTTGATTACTACAAAACAAAATTTAATTAAAAAAACATAAAAATCGATTAAAAGTTATAAAAAAAATGATTGTAGAAGGTTTTTGTATATAAAAGTTTTAGTTATTTTTTGTTCTTTGTTGTCTTTGAATGCTCAGATACGGATTCTCAAACCAGAAGCTGGTGCACCAATAATGGTCAATTCAGAAATCTTATCTAATTTACCCTTTTCAGATGGTTGGTATTTAGCACCAGTCAAAGCTTCAGAAACAGATGGAGAGCCTTTATATATTGGAGTATAAGTAGATGCACAGACATCAAAATCAACGTATGGATCAAAGTTGATTTCAACATTATCACGAGCAACAGATTCTGCTTTGGTTTTAATCTTTTGAGCCTGTTCAGCACGAGGTCCTGATGTAACAATCTTCAAAAATTCAGAAGCAAAATAACCAGCAGATGCATAATTCTTATGCTTGAAAGATTCCTTCATAGCAACTTGTAAGGCATTGGCTCTATGTTGTGGAATCAACCCAGCTTTGGTGAAATAGGCAGCTAATTCTAAATTACGTTTAACTTCATCATCACTTAAATCACGACGAGTTAACTCAATAGACAAACCAAGAATGTATTCACGAGCTAAAGTCAAAGCTTCCTTAGCCTTTTGTTCATCTTCTTCGTTATCAACAGCAATAACAGTAATAATATAAATAACCTTACGGAAACTATTAATAGCTTCCTTCAAATTATTAGATTTAAAAAATTTGAAACCTTCATTGATAGTGGTCGATATTTCATCAAAGCCTGGTAAATATGGTAGGATCTTTTTAATATTATCTTCTTCAATATCAGCACGAATATAACCTTTGATTGGTGGTAAATCTTCAGTACCCGGTAAGTAAACTTTGGAAGCTTCATAAACTTGTAAGAAACGAGCTCTTAAAGGTTCGAAATTCACAACACCAACTTGTCTATTTAAGATTTGGGCAGCAACATCAAATGCACCTGCAGCAACATAACCAGCTGGAACCTTGGAGTTACGTAACCAGTGAGTTAATTCACCAGCTGGAACAGTACCTTCATTAACTTCAACTGCATCTTCATCCTCAATATCATCAACTTCCAAATCTTCATCACCCATATCCCAACCTTCATCATCTTCAGCAACATCTTCATCATCAAAGAAAGCTGGTTCATCAAAAGTAGAAGATTCAATACCAGCACTGGTGGTTGTTTCTTCATCAGGTTGAGTATCATTGATATTTAAATCTTCTAATTGACCCAAAATGGCTTTTTCAAAGAAAGATAAAGTGGCTGGTTTTAACGGCCAGTCAACTAATGGAGCAACTGGTTCTAATTTCTTGGATGGAGTTAATTCAGATTCAGGTAATTCAACATCTTCTTCACTCAAACCAGCTTGTTCTAAAATAGTATTGGCTAATTCTTCATGACCATTGGTCTTTGCTAAAGCATAAGCCAAAGCGTATTGGCCAGAATTAACAAGAGCCAAGGTTCTCTTTTCAGTAGAATTGTTATAGAATGTGTTTTGAATCAAACTACCAACATCACCACGATGTTCAGCAATAGTTTCCATCTTGGCTAATTTAGCATAATCACCAGTGATCAAGTAGAAAAATGATAATTTATCAAATTGATGTTGTGTTTGATAAACCAATTCAACCAAAGAACCGTTACCTTGCTTCAAAGCTTCTTTACCTAATTTTTCCCAGATGGTACTGTTATTCAAAACTTTAGCTTCTTGTAAAGCAATGTCTAAATTACCACATTCCAAAGCCAATTCAAATTTAGTCTGAGGATCTTGAACAAATTGTAAAGCAACTTCTGGATAACCAGCTTTTTGTAAGTAAGCAATAATATTTTGACCAACAAGTTTAGAAGTTCTAATCAAACGTAACACTTCGTTGAAATTCTTATTAACTAAAGCCTTCTTGAAACGGTATTCAGTGGTATCAACTCTAACAATTTCAACTTCACCATTACGATTCAAAGTGAAAACATCTCTTCCAGAAACTCTAGTAATATACAAAGTATTTTCCAAAGTCTTAATGATACCATTGTCACCGTTCAACAAGGTGTATTTGATATGGTTCAGAGTAGAATAGAACAAAACACCTGTTTCTTCCCAAGCAGCACTCTTAATACGAATAGTTTCATGCATAGAGGTGATCAATTCCAACTTCTTGTTAACAATGGTGATAGTATGTTTACTCAACAAAGCCAAGTGTTGACCATCCAAGGACCAAGAAACGTATTTAACATTGTTAACTTGAATTTCAGATAAAACTTTCTTTTGTTGAGCATCATAGTGAACAACTGCATTACTCTTAAGTAATAAAACAGTACCTGGGCCACCATAGGCAATATCCTTAACACCTTCCAAAGTAATTGTTTTAGTAGTGGAGTTTTCCAAATCTTTAATTTCCAAAACTTGTTGAGACTTGTTAAAAACAACAAATCTGTTACGGGCAATAAATAAAGCAGCAGTACCTTGACCAGTATGTAGATATTGTGGATCAATAGCACCAGTAGCTTCTTTTGGTAAACCAACAAGAGCATATTGATCACCTGTAGTGACCAAAATGGAACGAGAACTTGGATTATAAGATAAAGTTCTCAAATTGTTCCAAGAATTACCAACTTTTTTCAAAGAGATAGTTGGTAATGATGAAACTTGTTTATCGTAATCAAAAATTTGAACTTGTCTTTCATTATTAACATAAAATAGTTGATTTTGGAAAACAGCATGAGCTGGACGTTCACGATCTAATTTGAACACCATGACACCAGAATCATGTGCAGCAGCAAATAAATTGATGTGTGGATGACTAGTGATTAACCAAAATCTGTCATGATCTCTCTTGAATTGTTTAACAGGAGTACGTTTGTTTAGATCCCAAACTCTAATAGTCTTATCTTCACCAACAGAAATGATTAGATCTTGAGTTGGATGAAACAAAACACTTAAAACGTTGTTTGTGTGACCTCTGCAAGTATCAACTTCCCAAGCTTTGGTTTCGCTCATTCTCCATAATTTAACTTGACGATCATCAGAACCAGAAACAATCAATGGTAAACGAGGATGGAAAGAAGCCCAGTTGACACCTCTATCATGGCCTTCCAAAATATATTTAACAACAGCATCTGTGTTACCAAAGATATCTTGTTGTGGAACATTTCTACCACCGTATTGATCATCGAAAGAATTTTGAGGAGCAGAATGTTTTTGTCTTAAACCTGAAATATCCCAAACTCTAACAGTTTGATCCAAAGAAGCAGAGACAACTAGATCTTCAGAAGGGTGGAATTGAGCAGACATGACATAATGGTTATGACCAGTTAAACAGGCAATTTCTTTACGGTTTTGCCAGTTCCAGATTCTAATAGTTTGATCATCAGAAGCAGAAATAATCCAAGGCAAATCATGGTGGAAAGCAACAGTACGAACATAATCTAAATGACCATTCAAGGTAAAGAGACACTTACGGGTATCTAGAGACCAAACTCTAACTGTATAATCATCACCACCAGAAACGAAAAGGGGTTGTGTTGGATGGAAATCGACAGAACGCACAGACCCTTCATGTTCCTCAAAACGGTCAATTAATGTACCCATTCTGTAATCCCATAATTGAATGGTGGAGGAGTGTAAAGAGACAAGAATCCAAGGTCTATAATTTTTTTTTGTTAGTAAATCAAAGCATACCAAATAACAACAAAACATAACACTTACCTTGTTGGGTGGAAAGCAACACCTTTCGCACGGGAAGACTTGGATTCAAACTAGAGCAATGTGTTAGATGTATTCAAATAATTGAAAGTAATATCTCTATCAAATCGAAAGAGCAGATCAACCAATGTTGTCAACATACCTTTGTTAGCATCTTCATCTTGGCTGATGTTTTTGTTGTTCAAATCAGTAGAAAATTTATCCAATCAGATTCCAGTAAGAGCGGTTCACTTCTTAGTAAATAACACACCTAATGAGATCAAATAAAATACAACAATTGAAACCAAATTCAGACAAGATTTTAATCTTTAAATAATACTTTTAAATCAATTAGTTTCGTTGTTGTTTTTCTGTTTTTCAACTACTACGCGTGTCAACAACGCTGAAATTTTCCCTTTGAAAATCAAATTGTTACCCGGATAATATCATGTGATTGGTCATGTGATTATGGTGGTTAATTCAACCTTTTGTTACATCTACTAGGTATCATTGTAATAATAATGTATGAGATTAGTGATTATGCTTCATGTTTTTACGATCATTATAAATGTCATTAATTAACGTGAATTCAAATTTTAAACGGTTCTTACTAATCATAAATGAAAAGTCTAGGGTATTATGCAAATGTAATCTATAACAAAAGACAAGAAATGACGAATGAACCAATCATAACTGCTAATGAAAATTCAACTTTACCACCAAAATTTGAGGAGTTTTTAGATGCAGCAGAGTTTGAACCAGAATCGGCGGATTTTGAAAATTGCACAAACCCACCATTCGTTTTGGAAGAGGTTTGATCATCTTGGTTTGTAGTTGAAGTCACTTTTTCACCAGCTTCAGTGGTTTTACTAGTTGTGTTATTATCATCACTCTGTGATGTGCTGGTGGCTTTGTTTGAAGTGGATGTTTCTTTATCAGTGGATGAATCGTTTGTTGAACTCTTGGTAGCAGATGAGGATGATTTTTTATTGGTTGAAGAGGATTTAGAAGACGAACTAGAATTCGAAGACGAACTAGACTTCGAAGACGAGCTAGATTTGGAAGAGGATTTAGATTTAGATGATGAGTTTTTTCCATGTTTGTTCAACCCAGTGTCGTCATCATCATCCAGAACGGTGTCATCATCAGTGATGATGATATCTTCAGATTTATAACTATCTTTATCTTCATTGTACACATAAGCACTAGAACCAGTTTTGTTAACATAAGATGGTGGGTCATAGCATTCAATACTAATTTCTTTTAACATTTCATAATAGTAACCATAATCCTTTATATCTTCAGAATCCCAATCAACTTCCCCACCAGCCCATTCAACAGTACCAAGAGCATTACCTTCAGCACCAGCAGGCCATAGAGAAATTTGAACCCTAGATGGAGTTTGTGGGTAGTAATATGCTTTTTCAGTTTCATTCCATGTATCAGATTTCTTCAATGTTCTAACGACTTCACCATCAATAGACCAAATTAATTCATCTTCCTTCCAATCAACTTCATAGGTATGATAGTTTTCGAACGTATCAGAAATATCAGTATTTTTAACATTCGTGTAGTTTAAAACAGCTTCATAATAGTAATTAGTTTCAGCCTGTGTCAAATTATAACCAACAAATTCAAAATCAATTTCATCTTGAACATTAGAAAATAAAATAAAAGCAGAAACAACACCATGTCCACGAGAAGTTTTCATGGTGGCTGAGATTTTACCATACCAAACAAAACGAGTTGAAGATAAAACACTACCACCAGAATCTTTTGGCATAGCAACTAAAATAGAATCATCATAATCAGCTAAATAACCTGTATAAACCCAATCAGACTCCTCTGGGTCACCTAAATAGTCATCAACGTTTAAAATTGCACTTGAATTTGTGAAATGAGTTTTTATATCTTTGCAAACAGGCATTGGCATACAAGCTTCTTTCCTAAAAAAGGGTTAGTGTATAATAAACACATTAAATGATTCTGAACTAAGCATACTTGTATGACCATAATGGGTTACAACCACCCAAACAGTTAGCACCTGTACCACAAACACCAAATTGTGAGCAACAAGGCTTGTCTTCTGGACAAGTTTGGTTAGCACTACATGAGACATCATCAGCATAAACTGTAAATGATGCTGTCAACAGGAATGTTAGCAGAGTGGAAGCCCTCATTATGTATGGAGTAAGATATTTCTAGCTATTAGATTTTGTAGATATTCCCTTAACTTTATATCAAAACGGTTAGGTGTTGTTCTTTTGTTTTTGCTTGGTTTACAGAATGTAAATATTATTTTTGGATTTTGAAAGAATTTTAGCCGTATTGATGTTTTCCACTTTCCTATTTCGTCAAAAATTGCATCAAGCACATCTAATTAAAAAAAAAGCCTAAAAACAATTATAACCCTTGAAATAAAGTATATTTGAGATTTTGTTTATCACTGTGGAAGTTAAGTACCTCATTTCTTTTCTTACAGTTCTTTAAGCATTTGTTTGCATAGTACAGTGGTATTTTTACTTGTTGCCTAATACTTTATTCACTCACCGTTTTTCGTTTTTTTTTAGTTTCAACTGATTGACGGGACTTAAAACTAAGTTGAAAGTACAAATATTAACAGATACTTGAACATTTAAAAACGTTTCTCGAGATATTATTAGAGATCTCAATCCTGTAGCTTTTTTCTCCTAGAATCATACTCTAACAAAAGAATTTATGTTCTTTAAAGTGATTTCAACATGTCTTTTCATAGTTTTATTCAAGTGAAAAGTTGTCTAGCTTTTTATATCCGAAGCGGTTTAATGCATGTGTGCGTTTTTATGCATAAGTCTTTTTAAAAAAAAAACATAACTTAAACCTTTGACGAACTTACCAAAATATTTACAAAGTAAATTATTGGCCATAAACAAATTTTAGGAGTGATAACGGAGAAGGAGTTGTCCATAATTTCTATGGATACTCCTTTACTGACATGGTAATGCTTTGTTACGTGATGTAAGAATTTGCTCAATTACTACTCTAAACTTTATTTTCTAAAATGGCAATTGGAGCCCATCATTAATTTCATGACAACCCCTTTCACTGACATATCTTATATTTTAAAGTCTGAATATTATTATTTCGTAAAGATTTTTACATTAAATTAATAAATAAATAGTTATAAATAATTTGCAAAAAAAAATCCCTCAAATATGGACGGTAATTAGTTTCATTGGTAAAATGCAATCTCGTTAATGGTACCACCTTGTTCACCTTCGTCATCAATAGCCCCTGTAATTTCAACAAGAATAAATCTTGTTAACCGTTTGTGATCAACGTTGAAATGGGTAACATTGTGAGGTAGCAATTTCACGTCAGCCCATTCCTTTGGATTATATGGAACAGTTATCTCAATTTCTATTTCTTCAACCATTTCATTAAAATGTAATCTATCAAAATTTTCTAAAGCTTCTTCAAAATTTAATGAAACTTCTTCAGAACAATAAACAGATAACGTTTTTGGTGGTCTAGCACCCCAAACAATAAACCCACTTTTAATTATTTGAGGATATCTCAAATCAATCAACAATTTTCCAGGTTTTCTAGTCAAAGGTTGCCAATATGTGAAATTATTACCATCAATAGCAGATAAAGGAACATCACCAGGAGATCCAACAGTTAAATTAGCAATAGGCATACATTCAGATGCAGACTTTTGACAATTTAAATGAGGCTTGAATAATGGAACAATAAATTTTGATTTTGGTTCCACAATGTAAGTACCCGATTTTTCATTTCTTTCGCCAACTTCAATTGTTATTGGTTCTGTCCCTTTATGAACAATAATACCTTCAAAATCGGTCAGCAATATATCTAAGGTCTGACCCATATATTGGAAACCATATATTTGCAAACCTCCCTTTAATGCTGGTGTATATGATGGATCAAATGATAAATATCTTTCTATTTGAGAAGCTGATCCAATTCTTGCAGAATATCTTAACCCCATAATACCATACACTATCGCTTGAATATAACCACTATGACCAGTTAAAAATGGGAATGCTGGATGTGTGCCACCATTTGTATAGATATTATCATCGGCTTGTTCACTAAATTGAGCAAATGGCGATCTGATGTAAGGTAACACTGATTTTTGTAAATAACTTTGTGAAGAACAACCATGATGTAATAACTTTGATGAAGCAATAGTAAAAATTGGGAAAGTCATTGCAGGACCAACATCAGTTTGTTTTAAAGAATACCAATATAAATCTCTTTTTGCCTGTTCAGGACTATGGAAATCATTAAAGTCTAAGGGGAATGATAATAAAACAACATCAGCTTGTTTGACAGAAACGGAAGAATTCATTTCGGAATACTCTAGAGTAATACCAAATGAAGATCTTGGAATATGAATATTATTTGAAACTTGAACCCAAGTTGGGTTGATAGGCTCATTCAAATGATCAGCAACCATTAAGGTCCATTTTAACAAGGAATCAATACCAGCGTTTGTAAAAGCCCCATTATCAATATGGTTTGCATATTCATCTGGATCTGTTAAGTTTTTAGTGACAAATTGTTTTAAATCAGGGTCAAATTTGGTATATTGTGTCAAAAAATCTGCAGCATCTTTCATCAAAGGCCATACTGTATATCTCAAATATTGTTCACTTTCTCCAGAAAGATATAGCAACCAAGCACTGAAAACAACATCTACATTTATATGGTATTCATAATCGATACAAGGACCAGCAGATGTACAATTACCGACCCTTCCAGACACCCAAGGGTAAATAGCACCATCATATCCATATTGTTCAGCATTTAAAACTGCTTGTTGGTGAGTGAAGTTTCTATACTTAGTAACAGAAAGGGCATTGTCTTGAGCAAAAGGAATTATGGCAGGAACAATCCATAAATCAGTATCCCAAAAGACCATTCCACCATAGCTATCAGAGGATAAACCAGGAGCAGCTAATGCTGAAGTTAAACCTTCATTATCATGACGAGTATTTGTTAAAATATGGAAAAGACTAGCTCTAGCAGCCAATGTTAATAATCCATCAGATGGTATAACTATATCAGTATTCTTTAGTTGTTTTTTCCAAGAGTTTTTATGAGAAGATAATAATGTTTCATAGCCGTTGTTTTTAGCATCTAATGCAATTTGTTTCGCCAAATCAAGTTCTGATTGAGAATTTTTGGAATTATTATAACGTTTGAAATCATATTCAGTAGTCACTATACCAACGTATTTGTAGATTGTAATCTTTTGTTTTGGTTTTAAACTAATGGTAGCCTTTTGGACAGTAAATTGTTCTTTTGAATCTTTTTCAACAGAGATAGTTTGGTCAGAAAACTGTAAAGTTGAATAAATTGCAGCAATTGAATTTGGAACATTATCTGGACTAACTTCAATAAATTCACCATCATCATCGTTTCCGGTTTGTATCAAAAAACATCTTTCAGATGTGTTGAATTGTAACAGATCTTCAACAAGAATTTGTAATTCGTTGTTATGGATGTCAGAATCTGAATTTGTTATCTCCATTTTTAAAAGGCCTAATGGTGCAATTTCTCGGTGAGCAAGCACTTCAATCTTGATATCAATTTTATCAAGCCAAGTTAATTCTGTTGAAACCACGCCATTAGCTATTGACATATTTTGAACATAATTTGAAACTTCAGCATCTGTGGTAGTTTTTGGATCAAATTTAAAGATTCCAGAAGTTATGTCATTATTATCATTATTAGCAGAGTTCAAATCCACAGTCAATGTTAAAGTAGGCCAATATGGAATTGCTGAAATAACACTATCATACCCATTTTCATATAGTTCAGGAAAATTTGTGTCAGGTAAAGTTGCTTGTAAAGAATAAAATCCTGCAACAAATCCACCAGTATATCTTTTATTAAACAAGGGCCACCCATTTTTCAACAATTCCTCATCATCAAGAGAAGAATGGATATTAATTGTATCATGAGTAAAACCTTGACCTAAAGTTGATATTCTTGCACCAATATAACCATTAGCAACATAAGGTTGTCTTGAATAAACATTTTTGGAGAAAAAAGTTGTACCTAAAACATTTTCTTGTTCATCATAAAAAGTATTTTGAGAATCTGGAATATGTTTAAATAACTTTTCAGATTTGTGGATCAATTCAAACAGTTTCCGCTCAAATTCATAGTTAATGGTGTCATCACCAAAAAGAATACTTGACAGCAGTGTACTTGACGTCAGAAAAAAAGGGATAATAATTGCTAGTAACATAAAAACTTTTATACCAAGATGTGAATTCGTTTTTTGCCTTAGCTCTTTGTTATGTTTTGTTTTGGAAGACATGTTGTATGATGTGTTGTATGATGTGTTGTATAAAGTTTTTGTATGATAACAAAGGCCTTATCCACCTATAGTAGACTATCAAGATTTATCCACTCCGATCTATTTCTATCACTATTTGTTTTCTTCTTTTGTAAAGATTGATGATATAATAATTGTAAATTTACATTTGTGTTTCTGTTTTATTATTGGATTTATTATTGTTCGGAATTAATCTTTATACAAATTTTGACCCAAACTACTATGTCCCCGGTTGCCCTCGGTTCTGTTTTGCATATTTTACTAAAGTTATAATGCACCCAAATGTATTGTTTTAGTTACTATAGAAAATTAAGAATTATGTATATTTCTGTATGTTTCAGTATCTTTTCTGTATGGTCATGCTTCTTTTCTGTTTACCCTCCTTTCCACCCGTTCAAATTTTGTTTTCGGCCAATTAAATCACTGGAAACCGACTGCCCAATGAAAAATACCCACCACCCATTTTTTAAAAAAAATCCCTTTTCGAAAATTCAACACCTTCTTTTTTAAAATACAACAGAGTCCCAAACACTTTTAAATTTGTTTAATTGACTTTAAAGGTGCTAGATTTTCTTTTATATTCTATCATTGATTTATAAAAATGCTTTCACGCTCTGCTATCCGTACAGCAGCCAGATCTGCTGTTGCTGCTAATGCTGCTCGTTCAATCAACCGTGTTGTAAGTATTTGCAAGTTTTTTTTGGACAATAAGAAATCAACAAAAAGGGGTTAGTTTTATATCAATTGAATCAAATGGGTGGCAATGGATCAATTCAATTGCTACAATTCATCACTATTATGCTCAATTGATTTTTCAATTGATAAATTCATTGCAATTTTCTTGTTCAATGTATTTGTTTTTGATTTTTTCTGGGTCGCCGCCGAAGTTTAGTACGTGGCCCCCTTAAAGTTTTTCTTACAACAAGAACAATAATTGATGGAATATTATTTAAATTACAGAGCAGCTACTCAATTGTTGATAAAAACTATTGTCCAATTTTCAACTTGATTTAAATTGCTAACAAATATCTAGGCTCGTCCAGCTCTAATCGTCGCTGGTCGTCGTTACGCTTCTGCTAAGGCTCAACCAACTGAAGTTTCTTCTATCTTGGAAGAACGTATCAGAGGTGTCTCTGAAGAAGCTAACTTAAACGAAACTGGTAGAGTTTTATCTGTTGGGTATGTTGAATTTATTTTACATTGATCTCTGTTTTTTTATGTCTTTTAGTTCAAGGGTTCTGAAGAAGTTTGCTCAACCTTTCGATCTAGAATTATCCATGATCACAATGATCTGATACTATAACTCATTCATATTTTTGATTTGATCTTGTCTTTATTTCTAATCTTTTTCAATTTTGTTTGAATTATTTTCGGGATTTTTTCAAAGTTTTTTCAACCCCTGAAAGTTTTTAAGGGATCGGCAACAAAAGTGAAAAATCAAAAAAGGTTGAGTGAATTCAGAATAACTAAAAAAAAAACATTAAGGAATAGATCAATTGAAGTCACCAATAAGTGTTTTTTTTACTAACGTTTAATTCTAGTGATGGTATTGCCCGTGTTTACGGTTTGAACAACTGTCAAGCTGAAGAATTGGTTGAATTCTCTTCTGGTGTTAAAGGTATGGCCTTAAATTTGGAACCAGGTCAAGTCGGTATTGTCTTGTTCGGTTCTGACAGATTGGTCAAGGAAGGTTCTACTGTTAAGAGAACTGGTAAGATTGTTGATGTCCCAGTTGGTCCAGAATTATTGGGTCGTGTTGTTGATGCTTTAGGTGCCCCAATTGATGGTAAGGGTCCAATCAAGGCTGAAAAATATACCAGAGCTCAAGTTAAGGCTCCAGGTATTTTGCCAAGAAGATCTGTTTTTGAACCAGTTCAAACTGGTTTGAAATCTGTTGATGCTTTGGTCCCAATTGGTAGAGGTCAAAGAGAATTGATTATTGGTGATCGTCAAACCGGTAAGACTGCTGTCGCTTTAGACACCATCTTAAACCAAAAGAGATGGAACAACGGTTCTGATGAATCCAAGAAGTTGTACTGTGTTTACGTTGCTGTTGGTCAAAAGAGATCTACTGTTGCCCAATTGGTTCAAACTTTGGAACAACATGATGCTTTGAAATACTCCATCATTGTTGCTGCTACTGCTTCTGAAGCTGCTCCTCTACAATACATTGCTCCTTTCACTGCTTCTGCTATCGGTGAATGGTTCCGTGACAATGGTAGACACTCTTTGATTGTCTATGATGATTTGTCCAAACAAGCTGTTGCTTACCGTCAATTGTCTTTGTTGTTGAGACGTCCACCAGGTCGTGAAGCTTACCCAGGTGATGTTTTCTACTTGCATTCCAGATTATTGGAAAGAGCTGCTAAGATGAACGATACTTTAGGTGGTGGTTCCATGACTGCTTTGCCAGTTATTGAAACTCAAGGTGGTGATGTTTCCGCTTATATTCCAACTAACGTTATTTCCATTACTGATGGTCAAATTTTCTTGGAAGCTGAATTGTTCTACAAGGGTATTAGACCAGCTATTAACGTTGGTTTGTCCGTTTCTCGTGTCGGTTCTGCCGCTCAAGTTAAGGCCATGAAGCAAGTTGCTGGTTCCTTGAAGTTATTCTTGGCCCAATATCGTGAAGTTGCTGCTTTCGCTCAATTCGGTTCTGATTTGGATGCTTCTACCAAGCAAACCTTGGCTAGAGGTGAACGTTTGACCCAATTGTTGAAACAAAAACAATACAACCCATTGGCTGCTGAAGAACAAGTTCCATTGATTTACGCTGGTGTTAACGGTTTCTTGGATAACGTTGCTTTAGACAGAATTGCTGAATTCGAAACCGAATTCTTGGCTTCTTTGAAAGCTAACAACACTGAAATCTTGGATGCTATCAGAGTTGAAGGTCAATTGTCTGATGAATTGTTAGCTAAGTTGAAGACCGCTACCGAACAATTCGTTGCCACCTTCTAAGTACTGGGTTCCATAAAAGATAAATATCCACTATAAAGAACAATAGATTTGTTTGCGTCATAGAGTGTTGCAAAGTTTTTTTATATTGAATTTTACCGGAACCTTCTTCATTAGAGTCCATCATGAAAGGTATATTTGATAAGTTTTACAAAAAAAAAGATAAAATATATGTCACGAAGTATTAAAAGAGAAGTTGTAGTTAATTGTCGATTTGTAATTATGAATACGATTCCGTTCTTCATCTTAATATTTTAGTTGAAGTTTACCGGAGATTTAATAAAATTTTGAAGAATATTTAATACTGATTTGTTTTTCAAAAATTAAAATAATTAAAACACCAACAAAACAATAAAATAAATTTCGAACATCAAATAATGGCACAAAGAGTATCATTTGATGATCTATATCGTCGTTCTACACAATATCAGAAATGGTCATTTACAAAAGATGAACTTTTGCTTAGAAGAAATTACGTGAATGAAAAAGGTGGCAAGAAAGTTGATGAATTATTGACCAAAATGCCTGAAGTTGATCCATCTCAAATAACAAAAGTCACTGTTGAAGAAGAAGCAAAGTTGGTGTTGTTTTATGCCAATAGTTTGGTGAGATTAGCAAATGGTACTTTTCATATGCCATCACAAGTAAAGGTACAGTATCAGGTATACTAATGTTAAAGAGTTTATTAACACATATATTTAGGCTACTGCTGTTGCATTTCTTCGAAGATTTTATTTGGTAAATAGTGTCATGGAATATGATCCCAAAGGTGTACTACTTACTAGTTTATTCCTTGCTGCTAAATCAGAGAACCAATTCATGAGTATCAATGGGTTTGTGAAAAGATTAGGAGGAAAAGTCACAGCTGAAGCTATTTTATCACTAGAATTTGAAATTTTACAATCTTTACAATTCACGTTAATGATTCATCATCCATATAGACCGCTTCATGGTTTCACTTTTGATATACAAGATGTTTTAAAGAATGAATTCAGTTACTCTAGATTAGGGAAAGCTTTTGATGATGCAAAAAAAATGATAGATTCAGCTATATTATCAGATGCTGTTTATTTATATACACCTCCACAAATTGCATTGGCTTGCTTAAGAAAAGTTTCGCCAGAATTAGTGGAGAAATATCTACAAAAAAAGTTTGGAGTGATTAAACAAGAGGTTAAAGAAGAAGAAGTTGAAGCACAAATTGAAACAAAAGATGATGATGAAAAATTGGTAGAGAAGAAAAAAGATGATACAAAGATAAGTTATGAAGAACTAGATAAAGTTATTGGTGAATGCCAAACAACAATTGAGAGTGTTGTTGTTGTTTCAAGAGAGGAAGTTGTTCCAATTGGTACAAAAGTTCGATATTGTATAGAACCAGAACGACTACTAAATAGAAAAAGAGAAGCTCCTTCTGAATCACCAGCTACAGATGAAGCAAACAAAAGACAGCGTACAGCATCTGAAGGAGCCACCTCTTAATGTTTAGATTTAAATATAAATAATAAAATCTTCAAGTTCTGAGTTCTATGCTTCTATCTGCAGAAATATGCATAATGTTGCTCACGTGACTTGGTATCCGGGCAACAAACCTGCCACTAAATTGTAAACAAAACTTTAAGAATTCAACAAAACAATTAAAAAGATTTATATCAAAGAAACAAATATAATTATTGAAGTGAAGCGTTTTTTTTGTTATTTGGTTCATCATGGCGTATATAAACTCAAAAGTGATGAAAAAGAGGCTTCAGGATAAGCGTCGTGTAAGCGGTGCTTCCATGTTAAGAGATGAATTAAATAATGATACTAGTGGGTTAGGTTCTTCATTATTAGATGATTTACCACCATTTCAGCAGAATAAAGGTGTTATGATGGCTAATTTTGAAGAATGGATAAAGATGGCAACTGATAATAAGATTAATACTACAAACAGTTGGAATTTTGCCTTAATTGATTATTTCCACGATTTAAATGTTTTACGAGAAAAAGATAACAATATTAATTTCCAGAAAGCTAGTGCAACTTTAGATGGTTGTGTGAAAATTTACTCATCAAGAATTGATTCTGTTGCAACTGAAACTGGTAGATTACTTAGTGGGCTAGCTACAAGAAAACAAAAAGAGGCTGCTGAAAATGACAGAGAAGAGTATGATGACGATGGTGAAAATGATGAACAGAATGAAAATAATAATGATGGTGATGATGATGATGATGATGAAAATATAACAAATAGAACAGAACAACAAAAGAAGAAGAAATCTTCCAGATCAAAAAATCAAGAAAACACATTAACGACTTTTCAAGCTTTGAAAGTTAAAAAATTATCTCAAGAATGGAGTATTGATCCATTATTCAAAAAAACACTTGCTGAATTTGATGAGGGTGGTGCAAAAAGTTTGTTGCTAAACACATTACATATGGACGCACATTCAAGAGTTGTTTTTGATGCCACAACTACTGATGATAATGAAGATGATGAAGAAAACCCTCTGGATGATAAAGATGAAGATGAAGGTGAAGAAAAAACTAAAGATACTGAAATGTCTGGTATTGAAGAACAAGATATTGATATTGGTGTCTTTAAAGATTTGATATTCAAAGATGACGAAGATTTCATCCTCATGACATTATGTCCTTCTATCGGTCAATTAGAATCAGTCTTAAATGATGTTAATAAGGCCAAGTCTATTTTGAATGATGTCAATAATCAAGATATTACGTTACCAGAAGTTTCTAATACTAGTATAAATAACAAAGAAATAATGAATGATCCAGGAGATCAACAACAAGAGGTGTTTATGGATTTTGATAATGGTGATGCAGGGGAATTTGGTGTTGAAGCTGATTCTTTTGGCGAAATGGATGAAGAAGCTGCAAATGTGATATTTAACGATAATGCGGAAAACAACGAAAATTTATGTAAAAAAGATGATGATTATGAGGATGGAATTGTTTCTAAAGTTGTTGATCAAGATTTAATGGCTTATTTTGATAATACTCTAAAAAAAAATTGGGCTGGTCCTGAGCATTGGAAAGTTAGACAATTAAAAAAAGGTAAGGCACAGCAACCAAGTATTGATCTAACATCAGTTCAACATCAAAGAACTAAGAAATCAGCCAAACAAGCATTTCAAATTGATTTCTTAGCCGAAGCTGATGAAGATGAAGAAGATAAAATTTTTGCAAAGGGGAAAACGTCAACTTTATTACCACAAGATGCAAGAGAGTCATCAACTAGCAACTTACTACCGGATGATTTATATTTTTCTTCTGAACAATTAATACGATTGTTTTTGAAACCAGATCAAAAAATTAATATTTTTCAAAAAAAGAAAAAAGACCAATTTGGTGAACAAAAAAGCGAATCACTACATCATGATAAGGAAAGTGAATTACAAAATAAAGATGCAGATGCCAGTTTTTGGGCCGAAAATTACAAGATCAAAGAAGAAAACGAACAAGATAAACAGGAACACTCACTAATCCAAAATGACTTTTTCGATCAAGGTGCAGATCTAGATTTGGGATTTGGTGGTGATGATGATGATGATAATGATGATGTTTTTCACACTCCTAATGGCGATTCTTCAAGTCATAATGGTCCGTTTGGCACACAACTATTGGGTGGTAAAAGAACTAAACCACAATTTGTTAATTACTCCAAAACTGCGAAAAATGTTAACGTTAAACTATTGAAGGATAACATGTGGAAATCTTTGGAAAAGAATCATAAACCTGATCAGGAATTTAGTGAGGTTGTTCATGATATCGCAAAAGTCTATCCTCCAGAACAGAGAAAAGACTTGTCTACTAGTTTTTATTTCATTTGTTTATTGCATTTGGCCAATGAACACGGGTTAAGATTGGGGAATAATGAGGATTATACAGATTTGGAAATTCACATGGCGGATAAATGATAAATAAATAATAAAGGCATTGGTACTGGTTTGTAAAAGATTGTAGAATCTTAAAGAATGTTTTCTATGTATGCATGCTGATGTACATGTATGTACTTACGTTGGACTAGCTGCAGCTTTAACTAATTGGGTAATTTGTTATTCCGGGTGATACTTTGCCATCAAAGTCCATTGAAAGTCAAGCGGTTACCAACACTTATGAGTAAATTTATAACGAATTCAACCTTCATTACAAATACAAAATTAGAATAAAGTTCGAATTTTTTTTCGATTCTTACTGAGTCTATTGAATATTTGAATTTGCTACTTGCTACCATAGGTAATACACTTTTATATTGCCATTTTTGTTGACGCTTTTTTTCCGTTAATCAAGAGTTGGAGATACAAGTTGCCACTTCGATCCACAAAATGAAAGTTTTCCACTCGCCATTACTTTCAAAGCCTAGTGCTTTGTTACTTAAACGTGTTGCTATTAGAAACTCACAGTTACGTGCCATAGGCTCTTTACATCCTTTAGTTGGTGCTAGATTTGCTTCTACTGTCGTTCAACAACAATTAGCTGCTAAAGAACAAGAAGCAAATAATGAAACTTCAAACCCAAACGCTCAAGCTGATTTTTACAAAAGTTTGTTGAAGTATAATTATCCACAATATGTCGTTTCTCGTTATGAAAGTGGCGGTATTGCTAGTTCCCCAGAATGTGCACAATTATATGCCCAAGCTTTAAGAAAATTGGGTAAAACCACTGAAGCTGATCAAGTTGAAAGAGGTTTAGCTTCTGGTGCTACTGGTGGTGCTGGTGCTAACAACGGGTTTGGAGGGAATTTTGGTTCTCGTCAAGACCCAGTTTACGTTGTTGTCACTGAATCTACTTTAACCATGGTTTCTAGATGGTTGAAATGGTTAATTCCTGTCGGTCTCTTAACCTGGGGTGCCATGGAAGCTTTTAATTATTTGGCTGAATCTGGTACTATTTTCAAAAATTCCGAAGCTTCTGATAAATCTGTTGATATGACTAAAGTTAATGTTAAGTTTTCTGATGTTTGTGGTGCTGATGAAGCTAGATCTGAATTGGAAGAAATTGTAGATTTCTTGAAAGACCCAACTAAATTCACTGGTTTAGGTGGTAAGTTACCAAAGGGTGTCTTATTAACTGGTCCACCAGGTACTGGTAAGACTTTATTAGCTAGAGCTACTGCTGGTGAAGCTGGTGTTCCATTTTTCTTTATGTCTGGTTCTGAATTTGATGAAATGTATGTCGGGGTTGGTGCTAAACGTGTTCGTGAATTATTCAATCAAGCTAGAGAACATTCTCCAGCTATTATTTTCATTGATGAATTAGATGCTATTGGTGGTAAGCGTAATCCTAAAGATCAAGCTTATGCTAAACAAACTTTGAATCAATTGTTAGTTGAATTAGATGGGTTTTCTCAAACTGAAGGAATTATTATCATTGGTGCTACTAACTTCCCAGAATCTTTGGATAAAGCTTTGACTCGTCCAGGTAGATTTGATAAGATTGTCAATGTTGATCTTCCAGATGTTAGAGGTCGTACAGATATTTTGAAACATCATATGAAACATGTTGAAGTTGCCAAAAGTGTTGACCCAACTATTATTGCTCGTGGTACTCCAGGTTTATCTGGTGCTGAATTAATGAACTTGGTCAACCAAGCTGCCGTTTACGCTTCTCAACAAAATGCAATGGCTGTCGATATGAATCATTTTGAATGGGCTAAAGATAAGATTTTGATGGGTGCAGCTAGAAAGACTATGGTTATGACTGAAGCTACTAGAAAAGCAACCGCTTATCATGAAGCTGGACATGCTATTATGGCTTTATATACCCCAGGTGCTACTTCCTTATATAAGGCTACTATTTTACCAAGAGGTAGAGCTTTAGGTATTACTTTTCAATTACCCGAAATGGATAAAGTTGATATTACTAGAAAGGAATGTTTGGCTAGATTAGATGTTTGCATGGGTGGTAAAATTGCTGAAGAGCTGACTTATGGCCCAGAAAACACAACTAGTGGTTGTGGTTCTGATTTAAGTAGTGCTACAAACACTGCTAGAGCCATGGTTACCCAATACGGTATGTCTCCAAAAGTTGGTCCAATTGCTTTAGCAGATAAATGGGAATCATGGTCTCCTAAATTACGTGATGTTGCTGATCAAGAAGTTGTTGAAATGTTAAAAGACTCTGAAGAACGTACAAGAAAGATGTTGAACGAAAAAAGTGTTGAATTAGAAAGATTAGCAGAAGGTTTGATTGAGTATGAAACTTTGACTAAAGAAGAAATAATAAAAGTTGTCAATGGTGAACCTCTATCGAAGGCTAAGATGAGAACCAATACAGTTGTGAAGTCTCCAGAGGATGAACGAGATACAGAAAAGAAGCCATTCCCAATTATGGCTGAAGCTTAAATAGAATTGGTCAAACATATACACAAACGAACAACACACACACACACACACACAATTAATGAAGTATTTTAGAAGGTTATGAAGCGGTTTTTTTGTCTAGATTTTTAAGAGTTATTGGGTTTCACTTTTTATATCATCATTATATTGGGATAGTTTTCTTTGCATTTAAAATTAGACCAACAAAAAAACATATAAAAGAAAAAAAAAAGACTACAAAGAAAAGAACACAATTATTATAATACAACTCTGTAAATATTATACAAATTATTTTAATTCATGTTATGCATGGTATATATGATATTGTAGAACTCTTTATTTAAGCAACAATTTGTTGTTCCGATTGTTCTAATTCCTGTAATTTATGACTTTTTTGTTTTGAATATTCAATTTTTAAAGGCTTTCCAAAAAATATTTCCCCCTGCAAAGCTCTCATAGCAAATCCAGCATCACTAATATCACCTAGGATCACAAATGCTTGACCTCTAATATGTTTATCAATGTTTATTTCTATAACATCACCATAAGTTGCAAAAAGGACATATAAATTTTCTTTCAAAGTTTGTAAAGTGATTTGATCGTTTAAATTCGATATGTATAATGTATGAGAGGGACTAAACTTTGAGACTGAATCTGGTAATAGTGTCGTTATTGAACTCATTGTTGATTTTTTAGTTGTTAATACTGATGTTGATGGTGAAGCTTATAATATTATGTATGCATTATATAAATTTTTGGCGGAGATGCTGCAGGGTAAATTTAATAAATATATGTGATTATTTGATACTACGAGAAGTGATTAAATTCTTCATTGTATGTACAATCAACATTCATATTTTCTCTATTTAGTCTTTTCGTATCATTCCAAATCATTGAATTTAAACTAATGCATGAGCACTCTTAAACGCATTTGTAAAACAATCAGGAACACCAGCACCATCAGCAAATGACATACCACCAACACTTAGTTTACCTTCAAACTCTTCATCTAAACTTGCCAAAAATTTGGAACGCATAGCTTCATAACCAACATTATATTGTGGTAAACATTGAGGTATCATTGTTGGATCAATAATCAATTCATCATCTGGGATTGAATCTAAATCTATACCTAATTGTTGTTGCAATGCTCCTTTTAATGCATATGTTGCTGTTTGAACCTCTGGCATACGATCATGAGACCAGAAATGACCACCCATCATGACTGTTAATTTAGTATATTCATCTGTTGAGTAAATTGGATCATATGTAGGGAATTCTGGAGTTTCTAAAGATAATTGTTTTAAAGTTTCTTTTGGGAGTAAATTAACAGAAGATTTTGCAATATCAGAATCAAAAATTACACCAAGAACATGTTCTTCATTAGAATGAGATTTTGGAACTAAATAACCAAATCCATGTTTTGTTAATAAATTTTTTTTAACATAAATATTTGCTAAGAAAATGTTTATAAATTTTAATTTTTCAGCAATTGGACCAGTTTCTGAGTCTTCGTTTCCATTTTTCATCATTATTGATAAAGTATTTGCATTAATGGTGGATCTAACATGATCAAAATCCCTTTCAGGACCATTTTCAGCAAAGACTTTAATTTGACCATCATGTTTCATATTCAAAGCAACAATTGGATCATTAAATATAAATTCAATATTTGGATTAGTTTTCAAATCCTTGTATAAAGCTTTTGGTAAAGTTTCCAACCCATTTTGTAAAACAACCATTGGAAATTTTGAAATTAATTTAAATAAATTTGTTATACTATAATCATTAGAAGGAAAAAAAGATTCATAATTCTTCAAAACATCAGATATTAAACTTTTTGGGGGATTTTCTTTAGTTTCTTTATCTTTTTCGACAATACCTCTTGTTACTGAACCATATTTTTGTTCACTTTCAAATAATGATTTTAAAGCTGTTTTAGCACTTAATTGAGCAACATCAGCAGCATAAATTCCGTGGAAAACAGCACTTACAATGTTGTCAGAAATTGGTTTCCCAAATCTTCTACTTATAAAAGATTCAACACTTTCATCATCCTGAATTTTTTGAGGTTTAAAAACTTCAGTTAAAGCACCAGTTATTACACCTTTCCCTAATGGAGATCTAATAAATTGAAAAAAAGTTTTTAAGTCATTTGGAACTTGAACAAGATTATCATTTGGATCTAATAAATATTTTTTATTTGCAATTGAATTTGATGGAATAACTTTAATATGATCAGTTAAACCTAATTTATGCAAAATATCAACAATCATTATACAACCATCAGCTTTCCCACGAAGCGTTCTTGGACCTTTTTCAAGTACAATTTGTTCGTTTTGGAACTGGTGTAATTCTGAATTAATATAACCACCAACTCTTTCTGAATGTTCATAAACAGTTATTTTAACATCAGGTCTTAATTTTGATAGAAAATAAGTGAATGACAACCCAGATATACCAGCACCAACAACAGCCACTTTGGCGTTTTGTATCAGTGACATCTAAAAAAAGCGTTAAGACTTAATCTAAGGTGTTTTTATGATCATCATTCTATTTTATCTTACTGCATATATATATATGTCTTGTTTAACTTTTTACCCTACTGTAATAGTCACATGACCTAAATTAATTCAGTTAAACAGGAAAGTTTTATTTTTTACAAAATGGATCTTTGGCCGAGCGGTTTAAGGCGTTCGACTCAAGTTTATTGAAATCGAATATCGTAAGATGCAAGAGTTCGAATCTCTTAGGATCCATTTGCACAATTTTTTCAGAATTGTTTGATATTTAAAAATTTTTTTTCAGCTTTGCTTAAGATATTTAGTATTTCAACTTCCATTCATTCATCAACATTTTTTTTGGGTTCAATCACTTTAAGTTCAACCTCGGTTGATCAACGTAGTTGTTAAATACCCCAACTGCGATGATATTCAGCAGCTGAGTGGAGAAGACGAGAATCATCATATTAAGGAATAAGAATTGTTATTTGGGGAATAAATGATCAAATTAATCGGAATCTTTAAAGGTGATTTAATAATAACTATTCTTAAATAATAAGCCAAAAAAAAAAACATTTTTTTAATCACATGTAGTAATAATTAATGAAGATAACTATTTATTATGTATATTCATGTAGTTTGATGTGATGTTATGCGTACTTAATACTTTAGAGAAAAAAGCTAAAACTACCGGATGCAGCGATTATTATGTTGTTATATCCGTGGTTGAATTTAACTTAATGTTTGTTATCGTATTGGGGTAAAAAAACATGGTTGATAAGTAGTATTTAAACTCATAGAAATGCTGTTGATTTTAATTCAATTTGATTTGTATTAATTTGTTATTCAATATTTTTTTTTCAAAATAAAACATGGCATCCTTAACTGAATTATTTAAACCAGAAGACTATTTAAACTCTAATGGTGAATTTGATTTATTAAAATTCAAAACTAAACTTCCATTCATACAAAAAAACAACCCTAAACAATCTGTTAAAATCCCAAATTCATTAAAAAAAGGTTATTCATCTATATATAGAAATGCAAATTCTCCAGAAAAATTGATCTATAATATTCACTCTTCAATGGATACATTTTTAAAAATTTTTGAAACTTCAGTAAGTTTAAATGGTGAACATGATTGTTTAGGGAAACGTTTATTTAACAAATCAACTGGAAAATTTGATGATTTTTATACATGGGAATCATATAATAAAGTTAATGAAAGAAGATTGAATTTAGGCCGTGGTATTGCTTCTTTAGTGCGTGCTCCTTTAGGTAATAATAACCGCTTTATTGTCTCTATTTACAGTATGAATAGACCTGAATGGATTATAACTCAATATGCTTCTCAAACATTTTCATTACCAACTACAGCCCTTTATGATACCTTAGGTCCTGAAACTTCGAAATATATTTTAGAAGTTACAAATTCTCCAATTATAGTGTGTTCTTTTGATAAAATTTTAAATATAATTAACTTGAAACAAAAAGGATTACCAGATTTGAAATTTGTTATTTCTATGGATCCATTAAATACCAATGAACATTTAGGTCTTTTATCAATTGCAAAAGATGTGGGTTTAACTTTGTTAGACATTCATCAAGTTGAAAAAATTGGTGAATTGAATCAAATTCCAACAAACCCACCAACACCAAAGGATTTATTATGCATATCTTTTACCTCAGGTACTACTGGTCCTCCAAAAGGTGTTGAAATCCCACACGAAATGGCTGCCAGTGCTATGGCTTTTTCTCTTGCTCATCTTGAGGCTGATAATATTGGAACTAGAAGTGATGGTAAAAATAGTAGAAGTTATTGTTTCTTACCTTTGGCTCATATTTTTGAGTTGCAAGTTTCAAATTTTAGTTTATCCTCTGGTTTTGCAATTGGTTTTCCTCATTCAACAGATCCAACTACATTATTAGAAAATTTAAAACTTTTAAAACCAAATATTGTAACCTTAGTTCCAAGAGTTTATAATAAACTTGAAAATGCTTTAAAAACCCAATTTAATCAAACTTTCACTGGAAGAAACGTTATTTCAAAAATCATTAATATGAAAGAAAACAAGATTTTACAAGATGGAATTGGTTCAATGCCATTAGCTGATTCAACTGTTATTTCCAAAATAAAAAAAGCATTAGGATTTGATAATTTAAGCTCTTGTATTTGTGGGTCTGCTCCATTGAACCCAGAAACTACATTATTCATAAGGGCTGCAACTAATGTTGGGTTTAGACAAGGGTATGGTTTAACTGAATCTTTTGCAGGTTGTACTATTAGTGATGCATATGAAGCAAAAATTGGATCTTCAGGACCAATTGGGTTAGCATCTGAAATGAAATTAATGGATGTTCCAATAATGGGGTATTATACAACTAATTATCAAACTGGTGAAGAATTTGATGAACCAAAAGGTGAATTATTATTAAGAGGCCCACAAATTTTTAAACAATATTATAAAAATCAAGAAGAAACTGATAAAGTTGTTGATAAAGATGGTTGGTTTCATACAGGTGATGTTGTTAAAATTGATGAATATGGTAGAATTCATATCATTGATCGTATAAAAAATTTTTTCAAATTGGCTCAAGGTGAATATATTGCTCCAGAACGTATTGAGAACGTTTATTTAAGCTGTTGTCCATATTTAACACAGCTTTTTGTTCATGGTGATTCTTTACAAACTTATCTTGTTGGGATTGTTGGTATTGATCCTGATGCAATTAGAGCAAAATTTTATAAATATTTACCAGAAAAAGATGCTGATGAGTTATTAGAAATAATTAACAATGATGTTGCAATAAAAAGAAAAGTTTTACAAGATTTAAATAAGTTGGTTAGAAATGAAGGTTTACAAGGTTTTGAAAAACTTCATAATGTCAAATTTGCCATTGAACCACTAAAACAAGAAAATAATGTTATCACACCAACAATGAAATTAAAAAGACCAATTGCTAAAAAATTTTTTGAAAAAGAATTGAAAGAATTGTATCAAGAAGGTAGTTTGATTAAACGTGAAAAATTGTGATAATATTTTTATACATTGTTTAATAAATGCTTTATATGAATTTTTTTGTAAACATTGTATGTAAATTATGCATGAAATCATGCATGATCAGTTGAAAAAAAAAATGACATATAATTGACCTGCAAATTTGAATATATTTGTGATTGGTATTTTCAGCTATTTCCATAAAATTTTTGTAGAAATTTATTATTTTTCAGTTAATTTAATCCTTTTAAATTAATGTTTTTTTTGAATTTTCAGACGATACTGCATGTCGCATCAGACAATTTTTATTGGAACTTTCAAAACAAATAATTTAACAACAGGGGTGTAATCAAACTTGAAACTTGTTTCTTTTAAATGAAAATAATATGTAATATAGAAAGTATGTATTATTTTTATTTGACTTTTTAAATTATTAAAATTTTTTTTTCTTAATAACGATAATATTTATTATACATGGAAAAATACTATAAAATATAAGTAGGCCACTCTTTCACAGATCCATTCAACTAATATTAAGATTATTTGATGCCTTAAATGGACTAATTAATTATATATTAAAATAAATTTAACAAAATTTAGTGCAAAAATTGTAAGCCTTTTGTGTAGCTTGAAAACTTATATTAAATTTAATTACCCGGCCTTAATAGCAGTCGATGTTGCTGATGCATCATATTAACTATAACTTAAATAAATTAATATTCCTATATATTGGATTATTTCTATAATTCATAAATCACAGTATTTACTAATTAGTTTACTGATTAATAATTAATCCCGAAGATTGGTGCTTCGCACATCATTATCTCCGAATGTTTTTCTTTGTTATTTTCGGAATTAAAGGAAAAGATCAGCAATTTAAACTTGTTTGCTTGTTCTAGAAAAACAATTTGTGTCAATAAATATAAACTTACTTTTTAACTTATACCTTGATATTTTATATAATTAAACCATTTGAAATTAATTTAAAGATTTAATACTATGACTGATCAACCAATTCATATTAAAATTGCTGAAGAAAGTGATTTTCCATCACATACATTATTCATTAGAACTACTAACGTGACTACTCCTTCAATCACTAATAAAGATGCATTTGATTTTTTTAAACAACATTTAGAATTTGATAATAAATTAATTGAAGATTCAAATTCTTTAAGAGATTATCAACCAATTTTAGGTTATGATAATTTGGATGATATTTACTTGTATAGTAGAAAACAATTTGGTGGTGCTGATGAAGTTACTGAAAGATTATCACAAATTGCTAATGCTTTACAAACTTGGGATTTAACTGGTTTACAAATTGCTTTAGATAGTGTTAGATTTTCAAATTATGTGGAATTATTAAGAAATGAAGAGGAAGTTTTGTTGAAAGAAGAATTGAAAAGAAGATTAATTAAAAGAATGGTTTTGGAACAAGTTAGTAGCATTGTTAGACCAGTCAGAAGAAACAGAGAAGTTAAACAAAAAGAATTGAATTTGGTTATTTTGTTGAATAGTATTTGAATAAGTACTTATTTATGATTATATGAAATTTATAATATTTACTGAAATCAGTAAAATTTGATATGTAGATTATGCTTCTTTTTTCTTTTGCTTATAAAACAGACTATTATCTACAAGTATAGTTTATGTACATTATTTGTACTGATTACCGGATTTCGAGTATTATATTTCTTTCTTATTGTGATGAGTTTATTTTCGGAAACATGCTTCCGTATAATATGTTGATAACGAAAAAAGACACTGGTTATACTACAAAATGATCTATGAACTGAATAAAATTCAACATCATTAATTTTTTTATTTTATTTTGTAAGTTTCTCAAACTATTTCGGAGTTTTAAGTTCTTTTGCCTTCTAAATTCATTAAATTAATACTTCGTTTTTCACTATTCCATTCAATCATAAAAAAAAATCCAGTAAAAATGATCAAAATCTATATTTAATCAAGTTTTAATCATTCACAAAACATGACCCATTATGCACTGTTACACAATCAGTAAGAAGAAGCAAGAATAAATGATTAATTGATTCATCTTCTTACCTTTTTAATCAACTAGAGACGATCGGGACTAATAAGACCTCATTTCTAAATACCAGACCCATTTTAATAAATCATAGACCCTACCCAACAAAATTACGCGTTGGTTAGTATTCTCACAACAAAATGATCGAGACATTTAATATCTAGTGATACACTAAGAGATATACTGTAAAACTAGGGAACAATTTTAATTTAAATTAAAGTATCATTTATGTGATCATAAATATCTGTTTTATTTTACAACCACAAACCCAAAAATAGGCTTTAAATACTGATTTAAACATTATGGAGTTAGGAGACTAGTCTGGTACCACAAATACCCCACAATTAATACCTGGATCTACAGTCTTTTTGTCCCTCAAAGACCCTCATTCCGGACTCAAGATTTGTTTTCTCATAATAAAACTAGACCAGATACCAGACCACATGACATTTTAGACCTGACACGAGACCAATATTAGACCAATTTTCTCGTTTAATTTTTTTTCGCTTGACAAAAAAAGTCGGTCAAAGTGAAAAATTGGAAAATTGGGCAAAGGTCCAAAAGTCAAATTCATTTTCACACTTTTATAAAAACAAGAAAATAAAATAACAAGGAAACCTCATTTCAATTTTAATAAAAGAAAGGAATTCTAGCAGAGCGCTTTGTGTGATAATTAATATAATTCAATTTTTAGTACACATATCATTCATTGTTTTTTTTTTCCTGTTCAATTTTAAAATTAAAGAATTCAACAACAAAAAAATAAATTGAAAGATTCACTTCAAAATTGAATTTAATTCCAATCATTTATTCTATTTCATCTAGTTGTCTATTTCATTATATTCATCCAAAAATAAACCCAAACCTTATAGATTGATTTTTATTATATTTGGGCGTTTAAATTATTATTATACCAAACATCTTTAGATCTTATTAGAAAAAAAAAAAAACAACAAACTTATTTTTAAAATGCCAAACCATAAGACTGTCCATGAGGCTGCTAACGTCAAGCCATTGAAGGCTCCAGAACATTTCTACAAAAATCAACCAAGACCAGGTTATTTTAAAAGTGTTGAAGAATACAAAAAAGCTTATGACCAATCTATAAATGATCCAGAAAGTTTCTTTGGTCCTTTAGCTAGAGAAGTTTTGGACTGGTCAAGACCTTTTGACAAAGTTAAGAATGGTACTTTAGAAAATGGTGATGTTGCTTGGTTCTTGAATGGTGAATTAAATGCTTCTTATAACTGTGTTGATAGACATGCTTTTGCTAATCCAGCAAAACCAGCTATCATTTATGAAGCTGATGACGAAAAAGACAACAAAATTATTACTTTTGGTGAATTGTTAAGAGAAGTTTCTGAAGTTGCTAGTGTCTTAAAAAGTTGGGGTGTTAAAAAAGGTGATACTGTTGCCGTTTATTTACCAATGATTCCAGCTGCTGTCATTGCCATGTTAGCTATTGCTAGATTAGGTGCCATCCACTCTGTTGTCTTTGCTGGTTTCTCTGCTGGTTCTTTGAAAGAACGTGTTGTTGATGCCGGTTCTAAAGTTGTAATCACTTGTGACGAAGGTAAAAGAGGTGGTAAGACTGTTAACACCAAAAGAATTGTTGATGAAGGTTTAGAAAATGTTGATATTGTTGAAAAAATCTTGGTTTTCCAAAGAACAGGTACTGAAGGTATCCCAATGAAAGCTGGTAGAGATTTCTGGTGGCATGAAGAAGCTGCCAAATGCAGAGGTTACTTACCACCAACTCCAGTTAACTCTGAAGATCCATTGTTCTTGTTGTATACTTCAGGTTCTACTGGTTCTCCAAAGGGTATTGTTCATACTACTGGTGGTTATTTGTTAGGTGCTGCTTTGACTACTAAATATATCTTTGATGTTCATCCAGAAGATGTTTTGTTTACTGCTGGTGATGTCGGTTGGATTACCGGTCATACTTATGCTCTATATGGTCCATTGTCTATTGGTACCCCAACTATCATCTTTGAATCCACTCCAGGTTATCCAGATTATGGTAGATACTGGAGAATTATTGAACGTCATAAAGCTACTCATTTCTATGTTGCTCCAACCGCTTTAAGATTAATTAAAAGAGTTGGTGAAGCTGAAATTGATAAATATGATATCTCTTCTTTAAGAACTTTGGGTTCTGTTGGTGAACCAATTTCTCCAGATTTATGGGAATGGTACAATGAAAAAATTGGGAAAGGTAGATGTGCCATTTGTGATACCATGTGGCAAACTGAATCTGGTTCTCATTTGATTGCTCCATTAGCTGGTGTTATCCCAACTAAACCAGGTTCTGCTACTGTTCCATTCTTAGGTGTTAATGCTTGTATCATTGACCCAGTCAGTGGTAAAGAATTACTTGGTAACGATGTTGAAGGTGTTTTAGCTGTTAAAGATTCTTGGCCATCAATGGCTAGATCTGTCTGGAACAATCATAACCGTTATTTAGAAACTTATATGAAACCATACCCAGGTTATTACTTCACTGGTGATGGTGCTGGTAGAGATCATGATGGTTACTACTGGATTAGAGGTAGAGTTGATGATGTTGTTAACGTTTCTGGTCACAGATTATCTACTTCTGAAATTGAAGCTGCTTTAGCTGAACACGCCGGTGTTTCTGAATCTGCCGTTGTTGGTATTCATGATGACTTGACTGGTCAAGCTGTTGTTTCTTTTGTTTCCTTGAAGGATGGTTACTTAGTTAAAGCCAATGAAAAAATTGAAGATTCTAATGAACATATTACTCCAGATAAATTACGTCGTGAATTAATTCTACAAGTCAGAGGTGAAATTGGTCCATTTGCTGCTCCAAAAACTGTTATCATTGTTAATGACTTACCAAAGACTAGATCTGGTAAAATTATGAGAAGAGTTTTAAGAAAAGTCACTTCTAATGAAGCTGATCAATTAGGTGATTTGTCCACTTTGGCTAACCCAGAAATTGTTGATGAAATCATTAAGGCTGTTAATGATCAATTCTTAGCAACCAAGAAATAATAGACATACACATATGTAAACAAGGTAACTATTTATTATAAATACAAAGAGTGGCTCTTTTTTTTCAAAAATGAATACATTAGGTGAAATATGTTTTTTAATTAAAAATGTACGTCTCGATTATGAATTATATATCATTTTTCTCTTCATTAAGCTCATTATCATTACTTGAATTAGTATTGTGACTGAATTTATCTTCATTAATTGTGATCTCTTGTAGCTCAACAACACTTTTTGCTGGTTTTGATTCATGCCTTACAATTCTTGAATCACCACCCAATTCTGGTTGTTCATCAACCTCTAGATATTCTGGTAATTGTAATTCTTTTTTATCATGTTCCACTATAATTATATGAGAATAATATGGTAATACAATAGCAAAAACAACACCACCAATAATATTCCCAATTGTTCCTGGAATCAACAATTTCCAAATATATTTACCAACACCTAATGGAGCACCAAGATAAATACCCATTGGAACAACAAACATATCAGTTAATGTTAATGTAAATCCCATTGAAATTGAAGTAAATATTGGTAAAAAAATCATTAATAATTTAACATGAATTGGTTTAGCAAAAAATTGAAGATAAATGGCTAATGAAAGACAAAAATTACCAGCAATAGCTTTAATTAAAGTTTCCATAAATGAAAAATTTATTTTATCAACAACTAATGCAGTTGTAGCTTTAACATAATGTTCTGATGTTGTAGTTTTTGAAACTTTACAGATAACAAATGATACAAATAAAGTTGCACCAAGATTACAAAACCAACAAATAAACCAATTTTGTAATAAATCTAATATGGACACTGCATTTTTTAATACACCCACAGTAAAATATAAAATATTTTCATTAAATAAATCCGCACCCATAATATGAACATAAAATAACCCGATTGGGTAAACACAACCTTGTAACAATTTAACGACACCAGGATTCTGTTTCAACATAGTCATATTTTCAGACTCACACATGAGTAGTAACATACCTCCAGCAGTAAATAAAACACCACCCACAACAGCATTAATGACTAAAGTTTCTATCGGAACTCTAGATTTTTTCTTTGATGTAGCAACAACACCTAATGCTGCTTCATGAGCTGTTATATAATAAGAATCTTGCATCGATTATAACTCATATAACATAAAGTAAAGGAGTATCCACTCTGTATTTTGGGGTCTTTGAGAGTTTTATATTTAGTTTCGATATCATTTTTAGTGATTTACGCACTTCCAGTTCCTAAGTTATTTTGTTCCAGCCGGAAGAAGCTCTATCTCGCATCTGAATGGCTGTTTCTCAAAGAAATACCAACTTTACCAAAATTGGTCAAAACAATCTGAAAATTTTCAGGATATACATAATCAATATCATAGATTAGAAATATCTCGACAGAAGCTTTTAAATACCATTAGTTTCATGTGTTTTAATTCGATGGATGATATATTCATGCAAATATTAGCGACCATTCTGCATGTCGGATCTCGAGAAATTGAGAACAATAAAATAATCAAAAAACTGGAGAAAAAATGGGTGTAGTAAAAATTGAATCAATGAATCTTACAACATGGATATCTAAGCAATAAATGAGTAGGGGAAAGTTCCACTATAACTATATAATGCCCATATTTCTTTTTTTCTTTGGGATGTTTTGAAAGTATGGAACTTTTGCTCTTGTCTGAGGGCTTTAAGTCTTATAATAATTAAAGTTCGTCCGTCTTATGTGGATAATATAATAAAAGGTTAAGCTGTACTAACAGAAAAAACAAAAAAAGAGTTGCTAAGGATTCAGTTGATATTCCATTCTATTTTGGTCCATATTTTATTCTTATTTGAGGTCTTACTTAATGTTTATGCATCAACATGCGTCAACACACATTGCTTTAACAAATTAATACAAACATTCATGAGAACAGACTTGAAATATAAATACAACTACTAACAAACCACTATTTGGGAAAACCTTCTATCCAAAGTTATTTTAAACTATTGGCAACACACTTTAAAAAGATTTAAAAATCGTATAAATCACGTGATTATTAGATAATATATTAGATCATCAATAACAAAGCGGCCCAAAAAACAAGAGAACCATAACAAAAACAGGCGCGAGTGGTTTAGCGGTAAAATTCAAAGTTGCCATCTTTGAGCCCCCGGTTCGACTCCGGGCTCGCGCATATTGTTTTTGGCTTTTTTCGTTATTCTCAATTGGTTCATTTCTGTTATATCTTGGCCTCAATGTTCAAGATCTCGGTTTTAGTGTAATATTATTAACAGTGGCTTTTTGGTCAAGATTCAATAGAGCAGATTTGTTCGAAAAGATTTGAAGTTTTTTACTAAAAATTAACAGAGTGTGGATCCAAGAATGAAGGCACTCCAACCATTTAAACATTATGTATGTTGATGATATCCAGTTAAGTAACTATTGTTTATTCTTTTTTTCTAGATGTTTCTATATTCCAGTTGATCTTGTTTGAAATGGCTTTTCAACCGCATAATATCTCTTAAAAACTCCGTAAAAGTTGACAGATATATAACTCGTAATAATCATACTCTCCGGATTGGTTTACTAAGATGCGTTTGACTTGCTTCTAGTTAATAAGTAATTTTTTTAAAATTTAGAATAGTAGTCACGTGAACATCAGATGACCATAAATTTCCTGATAAAGAAAAATAACCGATTTTTACAGTTTTATGCATTACCACCTTTGACACGATTATTCCTCATCAATAATTATGGATCATTTAATCTTGAGTATAAAGCCCTATCAATAACCAACAATCAAATATTTTAAACATGAATTTTTGCTAGTATTTGTACGGTTTTTTATTTTTTTTTTTTTTCAATTGAATCATAGCAATTATTCTATGTCTTTTTCACAACACTGTTTTCAGACAAACTTACACACTGGTATACCAGTTGGTACAATTTCAAATTTTTTACAATATGAAAATGTGTATATCACTGGAGATTTTAACAATTTGACCCATAAAGGTGTTATTGTTATTTTTACTGATATTTTTGGTGTGAACTATATAAACAATCAATTAGTTGCTGATACTTTAGCTTCATATGGATTTTTAGTTATTATACCAGATACATTTGAAGGTGATGCAGTTGAAAGTCCAGGAAAATTTGCTGATTTACAATTTAGAAAAGAATGGTTTACAAAACATTCTTTTGAAGTTACAAAACCATTAGCTTCTCAATTTTTATTAGATTTACAAACTAATTTTCATCCAATTGCAATCTTTGGTGTAGGTTATTGTTATGGTGCTAAATTAGTAATTAATCAATTACAACAACATGGTTTATTGACTGCTGGAGCAGTTGCACATCCTTCTGGTACTTTGATTGAAGATGTTGAACAAATCATTAAACCTTTGCTAATTTCAGCTGCAGAAACTGATAGTGCATTTCCACCAGATTTAAGATTAGCCACTGAAAAGGCTTTACAAAAAAATAGAATTCTTTATAAAGTGGATTTATTTAGTGGAACTTCTCATGGCTATGCTGTTAGAGGTAATGTTAATGACCCAATTCAAGTGTTTGCGGCTAAACAAACAATTATAGACCAAATTACTTGGTTTGATTTCATCCAATCATTAACCCACAATATTTAAAAAAAGCCCAGCTAGTGCATTTCATTCGATACACATTATACAACTTATTTAATTTTCTAAATTCTACGCTTAGCTTACTAAAAATTGTAACTTGAAACTACGTACAATCTTTTATTTGATAAAATAATTTATACAATATTTTCATAATTTTCATCCACATCTTTAAACAAAGAATCTAAATCAACTTCATTAGGTTTTTTGAGTCTAGTCTTTTTAAAAATTTTCATAACATTAGACAAGTGAATTATACGCTGTCATTGGTCCAAATGGAAAAGTATGTGACCTTGAACTTGGTATATCTTGAGCTTTCATTGCTCTGGACATTGCAACATGCACTAATTAAAATCCAACTAAAAAATTTTCAAAAGTCAAGTTTTAGAACCAGTTAACAAAGGAAAAAGATAAGTTCATATAGGCTAGAGGCATGGATATTGTAAGTAAAATAACACCAGCCCATGGCATACCTCTTTTAAAAATATCTTTGTTTGCTTGATCTTTAACAACTAAAGCAAACAAACTTGAGCCAGCAACAGGGTATTATCAGTAAGGCAGATGTCAACACTGCGGCATTGATAATATGTGGTAAAACCTTGATATGTGCAGCTTGATGGCCACAACAAATGGACAAGATTTTTCAGGGAACCATTTGAAATTTTTGGATCAGTTGGATCAGTAAAAAACAATAGTCATTATTAGTATTGCAACTCTGTAGAAGATAAGTTAGCTCTTCTTTAATTTTTGATTTCAGCAGTCAAATTTGGGACAGTTTGAACACAACGGATGACAAAATTTGCTAAAACCCAGCAAATTTACCCAAATTACCAGTAATTCAAGGACTTTTTTCCAATATCTAAAGCCAATAGTCTCATAATCATCACCACAGGTGATCACTAAAGAAATAAAACCAACAATGAAACAAACTTTGATCATAACAAAGAAAAACTTCACTCATAGAATCTAATGCTATAAGAGTTTATTAGATCAGTCCAATGACAACATCAATAGAAAAAATCAGAAAAGTACTAACTAAATCAGCTGTTGATAATAGTACCAGCCAGAGAAATCATCTTAAAATTCAACATCTTCAGTTTTTCCTTTATCATAGAAACTGGTGCATTTTTCAATTATTTAATAATTGATATTAATTGAATATTGATATAATTATCATGAACTTGATAAAAACAATGAAGATCAATATTAAATACTGATTAATCTATGTAGATCTGTAGATCTGTCGATCAACAACCTCAGCTAAAAATGAAAACTATGCCTTCAACGTATAAATGAATTGATATCATATCTTGTTCTGTTCATTGAACAGTCATGCTTGTGGGATATAGACTTTGTATATGAATCCAAGAACCAAGCGCTGGGCGGCTAATTATTAAAGTACTATTAAACATTAAACAAGTTAAATAGAATTAAAGAGTATTATAATGCATTTCATTGTATCATTGTTATATTGTTGTATTGTTATATTGTTTTTGTTGACACTTTAAGGAGATTAAATAGCAATCAACACTTCAACTTTAACCAATTAACAATTAATTCATAAAAATAAATAAAAATGTCAATTAGAATGGAATCAGAACCAATGGATCAACTTGAAAGAGATAGAAAAAAACCTCCTTTAAATTGGGATGAATTGACTAAAGTTATAGGTTTGTATTTATCAACTTGATGTCTTTTAATAGTTATATTAACAAATTAGATACAAATCAATTACAAAAACTTTCAAGATCAGAAGAAGGTTATAAAAAATATTTACAACATAAAGAAAATTTAAAAAAACAAGGAATTAATCCAACACTTTATTTATTAGCTTTTGATTTAAATTGGATTGAATTTGATGATAATTATCAAATTATTGCCACTCATTTATTACCAAAAAGTAAACAATTATTACATAATGATGAAGATGTTTGTATTGTATTAAATAAATTTCCCTATAATGTTGAATCAAATATTACTCATTTATTAGTTTGGTCAAAAGTTATTATTCCAACAGATCCAAATTCTTCAATTGGTGATATTTCTTTAAATACTAAAAAAATTATTGAAAAATATATTAAAAAAACATTTATTGAATATTTAAATATTCCAAAAGAAAATTTAAGATGGTTTAGAAATTGGCAATCATTACAAAGTATTGTTGATTTTTCTCATATTCATGTTTTAATTCATAATTTACCTGAAATTGATTTAAATAAAATATTACAAACTCCTGGTAAAACTCTTGATGATGAAGATTATATTAATTTATGATATAAAAAGATAAAGATAAAGATCATAAAGATATAAAGATTATAAAGATCATAAAGATTATAAATATAAAGATTATAAAGATCATATAAAGATATAAAATCAAAAGAATAAATTTCCTTTTTTTCCTTTTCTCGCATAAAAACAATGAAACTTTTTAGTCGCCTCTTGAAATAATCAACACGGAAATTTAGTAAACATTAATTTTATCATCTCTTTTAACCAAATGAACATATCTAATGATACTGCAAGAATGTCTTTACTTGGACACCCTATTGGAAACAGTGATTCTGATAACAATAACAACATTCACGAAAATGAGGTAAATACAACTTCACTTGACAACAATTCAAACACAATAACAAGCAGAAATTCAAGCGCGTTTTCAAATATACCAAGAGCTGTATTAAGTGATACTGGTATAATCATTAAAGATCAAGCTTCATTATTCTTTCAACATGAAAATAGTTCAATAACTAGTTGTATATCTTGTTCTTCAACTTTATCCCCAAGAGTGGATCATACAAAATCACCAAAATCAATCCCATATGATGATATTTTAAGTTGTAAATATATTAATCAAGAAACAAATGAAATTCAAGTTGTTTTTGCAATTAAACGTCGTCGTCATTTAGTTCCAACTTCAATAATTTTATCAATTGATGGAGGATTTGGTATTGATAATATTGTTGATGAAATTTATAAAAAAAGTTATCCACAAACAAAACCAAATAAAAGAATTTTAGTTCTTATAAATCCTCATGGTGGTAAAGGTCGTGCAATGAAATTATTTATGTCAAAAGCAAAACCTATTTTAGAAGCTGCAAATGCTAAACTTGATATTATTCAAACTGAAAGATATAAACATGCTATTGATATAATGAAAAGAATTGATGCAAATAAATATGATATTGTTGCTTGTGCTTCTGGTGATGGTATTCCATTTGAAGTTTTAAATGGATTATATCAAAGACCTGATAGAGTTGATGCTTTTAATAAATTAGTTGTTACTCAAATACCTTGTGGTTCTGGTAATGCAATGTCATTATCTTGTCATGGTACAAATAACCCTTCTTTTGCTGCATTATCTTTATTAAAAGCAATTCCAGTAAATATTGATTTAATGGCTTGTACTCAAGGTTCAAAAACTAGTGTTTCATTTTTAAGTCAAACTTATGGAATTATTGCAGATTCTGATATTGGTACTGAATCTTTAAGATGGATGGGTCCAAAAAGATTTGATTTAGGTGTAACTTATAAAGTTTTAACTGGTTCAAAATATCCTTGTGATTTATTTGTTAAATATGCTGCAAAATCAAAAAATGAATTAAGAGATTATTATAATGAAAATAAATCTATAGTTTTAAAAAAAAATAATGATATTTTACAAGATTCTTTTGATTTAAAATATGATATTAATAAACCAATTCCTGAAGATTGGGAAAAATTTGATCAGGATGTTACAAATAATTTAGGAATTTTTTATACTGGTAAAATGCCATATATTGCAGATGATTGTAAATTTTTTCCTGCTTCATTACCAAATGATGGAACTTTTGATATGATTATTACTGATTCAAGAACTAGTATTTCAAGAACTGCAACAATATTATTATCTTTAGATCAAGGAACTCATGTTCTTCAACCAGAAGTTTTCCATTCAAAAATTTTAGCATTTAGATTAATTCCAAAAATTTCTTCAAGTTATATTTCAATTGATGGTGAAAGTTTCCCATTTGAACCATTACAAGTTGAAATTTTACCTAGTGCTGCTAAAACTTTATTAAGACATGGTTCTTATGTAGAAACAAATTTTTAAATAAATAAACATTTTATATTATATTAAATTATGTAAACCTGTCAAAACATTTGTCACAATTAATTCCGACTAAAACAATTCCGACTTTATAGATGACGCATAATTAAAACAAATATTAATTTTAAAAAATATTTTTAAACTAATTATTAAATTGATCAAACGACATTAAATCATGGAATTAGATGATGAAATCAATTTTGTAAGATTGAGTGAAACTTTACCAGACTCAATTAAAAATTCTTCAACTAAATTATTTACTCCATCACCTGAACGTCCATCATCAAGTTCAAATAATCCATTACTTTCAAAATTAGATCATTTAAGATCTTCAGAAACAAATTCTCATGCTAATTTAAATTCTCCTATTCCAATTCCAGGTCCATTAACAGCTCCTGATGTTCATTTCCCTGCTTTAAATAAAGAAAATGCAGCAACTGGTGTTATTTGGTGTACTGATCGTGCAAGTGAACGTGGATTTCCAAATGAAAATTGGGTTAATTTAGGTCAAGGTATGCCAGAAACTGGTGATATTCCAGGTTGTTTTAAAAGACCTGTTGATTTAAAACCTTCTTTAGATAGTAGAGAATATGGTCCACCAGGTGGTATTAAAGAAATGAGAAATGCAATTGCAAATTTATATAATGAACATTATAGAAAAAATAAAAAATCAAAATATACTTGGGAAAATGTTAATATTGCTCCAGGTGGTAGAGCTGCTTTAACAAGAATTGCTGCAATTTTAGGTGATGCTTATTTATCATTTTTTTTACCAGATTATACAGCTTATGCTGAAATGTTATCATTATTTAAAAATTTTGCACCAATTCCTGTACCATTATATGAAACTGATGGTTATAAAATTGATTTAAATATTATTAAAAATGAATTAAATAGAGGTGTTTCTGCTTTATTAACTTCAAATCCAAGAAATCCAACTGGTCAATCAATGACTCGTGAAGAATTACATAAATTACATGAAATGTGTAGAGGAAAATGTTTATTAATTATGGATGAATTTTATTCAAGATATTATTATGATGGTGAATTTGGTGAAAGTTTAAGTTCTGCAAGTGAAGTTGAAGATGTTAATAAAGATCCTGTATTAATTATTGATGGATTAACAAAATTTTTTAGATTACCAGGTTGGAGAATTTCTTGGGTAATTGGTCCAAAAGAATATATTAATGCTTTAAATTCTTCTGGATCTTATCTTGATGGTGGTGCAAATTATCCATTTCAAGAAGCTGCAATTCCATTTTTAAATCCAATTTTAGTTAAACAAGAAACAATTGCATTACAAAAACATTTTAAAATTAAAAGAGATTATTGTTTAAAAAGATTAATTAATATGGGATTTAAATTTAAAGTTGTTCCAAATTCAACTTTTTATATTTGGGTTGATTTAAGTCATTTACCAGGAAAATTAGCTAATTGTTTAGGTTTTTTCCATGAATGTATTCATGAAGATGTTATTGTTGTTCCAGGTATTTTTTTTGATTTAAATCCACTTTCATTTAGAGAATTAAGTGATAGTGTTATGTATTCATATATTAGAATTTCTTATGGACCAGAAATGGAAAAATTAATTAAAGGTATGGATAGAATTGAAAAAATTTTAAAAAGATTTGATGCTTTACCTGAAAATATTAAAGAATAAAAAAAAGTTTTTAACCCTAAGTTTATATAAATCAATGCATAATTATGTAACGCAATGCAAATGGTGTAGTTGATGTTCGGATGTGAAAAAAAAATTTCTCTCAACTATAAAAAATTTTTTAAATTCAACACTTTTACAACAATTTTATGTTTTAAAAAATTAGGCTTATCAGGCGATGAGCTACTTAAACAAAAGGTGACTTGATACTTAGTATCGGTTATCCTATATTTTATCCAGAACATATGCCTTCTAGTTTACTCCTTGAATGGGTTCGTCCTGTTCATTGCATTTAGTATGTTAGAACACTTTTGTTCTGGAAGAAGAATTAAAGGCCTACTCCACCCTGAATGATTTATTTATATCATTTCAGGACTATAATCACATGGCCTACATCTAAATTCCAGTACTCAAGTATTTTAGTTTATAGATTTATTTAATTAAAAAAATAAAAGATTAATATTATTAAAATTATCGTAGTATCAAGACAAAGAAATTTAAACACTTTTCTGTATATAAAAAAAAGGTTATTAAAAATGGGAAAAGGTAAATGGTATATATCAAATATCAATAATAAAACATTTGATGATATAATAATGATATGGATAAAATTGCTTTGTGGGATGGAGATAAAGTATTTGACAATTGGTTGATTTTCTAATTTTCTTTTTCTTTTTCTTTTTGAATTCTAAATGTACAATTATAAACAATTTGATATCATTATGGTTAATAAAAAAAAAAAGGTCATATAAGTATGAATTTTAAATGTTTGTAAAAAATTGAATTTATTGATGTGTTTGAAAAAAAATCTTAAAAGATATTGATCAGGCATACTTACCAGCAACAGCACCAACAATGACAGCAATAATGATCAAAATGATGATAATTAAGATCAAGTAACACCAACACTTCTTCTTTCTGGCTTTCTTTGCAGATTTAGCAGCCTTAGCAGTATGACCAACACCTTGTTCGATATCAGCTTGAGCACCTTCAACTTGTTGATCTGCATTTTCAATGGCAACGTTTTGTTCAGCAACTAATTCTTCCATATCATGGAATAATTGAGTTAATTCAGCCATAGTTTTTTCCAATTTTTGTAATTCTTTATGTCTTTCTTGAACTTCAGCTAAAGCAGTCTTAGCTTCACCTCTTCTTGAAGCGTTAAGTAATGCTTGAGAAAAGATTTGTTGACCACCAGCATCATTAATTGCATTATCAACTTCAGCATCAGTTGCATCTGGTTGAACAATCTTATATTCTCTAGCAGCTTGTTGTTTAGTTTGTTCTCTATAGTTTGCTTCAATGACTCTATAGTCTTGAATATATTTCAAAAATCTTTGTCTAGAATTTTCAGATTGAGCTTTTTTAGCAGAATCATTACCAGCTTTTAATTCAGCATCTTTAATCTTACTTTTCAAACTTTGTTGTAAAGTGGAAGCTTGTGAAACTAAACCATCCAATTGTTTTCTAGTGGCAGCTTCTTCATCTTCATTAACTTCATTCAAAAGTTTCTTTTGATTAAATTCAATCAATTCAATCAATTGGTTGTAATTATCCAAATCGTTGTTAATAGCAGAAATACTGTTCATATAGTTGACAAAATCATCAGATTGTGGTTTATCATGATGTAAACCATGTAAACCATGTAAACCATGATGGGAACCATTTTGAGGTTGAGCAGCTGGTTGCTGTTGTTGGTAGTTGTTCATTTCATAGTTTTCTTGATATGGGTTAGAACTACTGTAACCACTATAACTATTGTACTGTTGTTGCTAAAAGCATTTGTTAGTAATATATCCCACTATTTGTATGTGTTATTTAGTATTTTAGTAATTTCATTGGGGGGCACTGCTGATTTTTTTTTGAATATTGAAACTATATGAGGTTGAAACAAGAACAAAAACACCAAGAACTTTGACCATACGGAACCCCATGGCTAGGCTGGTTCATATCATTATCATGTAGTTTCAACTTATAAATGAATTTAACCCGACAATAAAAACGACCCCTAATCAACTATCATTCCAAGGTAAAAATAAAACAAAACAAAACCAAAATGCGCAATTCCCATCCCATCACTAATCAACAATAAACAACTTTGGACCTAAAAAGAGTTTATTACTCACATTCTGATTATAACTCATTTTGTCTTAGAACCTTTTCAAACAACAGATCAATTTCTTTTCAACTCTTGTTTTTAATGGTTTAAAAATGAAATCGTGTTAGTTGTTGTTGTTGTTGATTTTGAATTGAATTTTTCCCGCTTTCCACAAAATTTGAAAAGAATAAAGAAAACTTCTAAATTAGGAAATATTCCTAAATAAGTAATACATATTTTAAACGAAGTGAAACCGGTGGTCTAGAACATTTGTTAACATTATACACATTTAAAAAGACAAGAAAGGTATACAATGGATAATGTTATAGCTGCTCGACATACAGCTGCTGGTCATAAAGGTGCTTTAACAGATTCAGCGGAAAATTTGTTTATTAAACCTTCAACCGATCAAGAAGTTGCATTTTATACTCAATTACAAGCTGTTGAGAAAAAAAAAGCTCAAGATGAACCAAATGAAGAATTAGGATCAAGATTAAGTGAATGGTGTCCAGTATTTTTAGGAACTCTACACCATGGCGTAACACAGGAATTGAAAGATCAAGGTGGTGAAATCCCAAAAGAGATTGCTGATGCAACTATTACTACTAATAACGAGAAACCTTATATAGTGTTGCAAAATATTTTAAAAGGGTTTCATAAACCAAGTATTATGGATATTAAACTAGGTAAGCTATTGCATGATGAAAATACAACACTAGAAAAAAAAGAACGGTTAAGAAAAGTTTCTGAAACAACAACTTCTGGGTCACTATATTATAGAATTTGTGGTATGAAATTATATCATCCAGATATACCTAATTTGAATAAATTTCAAGAAAAAATGGATGAAACTATTACTAAAGATAATGAAGGATATGTTGTATTTGACAAATTTTATGGAAGAAGTTTAACAAAAGATAATATACTTGAACATTTCAAAATTTATTTTTTTCATAATCATTTATCAAAAGAACAACAACAAATTATCCTACGTAATTTTTATACAAGATTACAATTAATATATAACTGTTTACTATCTTATGAAGTGAGAATACGATCTGGATCTTTGTTTTTTGTCTATGAAAATGACTCTAAACGTTGGAAAGATCAAAATAATGATGATCCAATCTTAAGAGAAGATTTCTTTGATGATGATGATGATGAGGAAAATGAGGAAATAGAAAATAAAGAGATTATACAAAACCCACCTCTAAGTTCTTTAACATTGATTGATTTTGCTCATGCTAAATTTGTTCAAGGTAAAGGTCATGATGAAAACATAATAATTGGAATTGAAAATTTACTTGACGCTTTAGATAAACTATTAGATTAATACCAGGATTTCTTCAAAAAACCAAAAATATACAATTAAGTTTAGATTATACAAATGAGTTTATAAATCAGCTTATTCTATCAACTTGGTAATCTTACCAATGGCAATGGTAGTACCTTGATCTCTTAAAGTAAATCTACCTAGTTGTTGGTAATCTTGATAAGTTTCAACACAAACTGGTTCAGCAGTTTCTAAAATAGCAATGATCTTCATACCTTTTTTAGCAAATGCAGGTGGTTTCTTAGATTTTCTATTGGTACCTTTTTCTAATTTATGTAATAATTGAACAAAAGTAACTTCTTCAATAGCAGTATGAACATGCATAACACAAGTGAAACCAGTAGATAAAATAGATTTTAATTCAACAATAGCAATTTCAGCTTGGAATTTAGTAACAGTATGAACAGGTTTAGATCTAGAAGTTAAAACAAACCCACTAGAAATATCTTCTTCTTCAACACCTTTTAATTTTAAACGAATTTGTTCACCACAAAAAGCAGATTCAACTTCATTTTCAGTTTCATTGTAAATAGTTAAAACTTCAACATTGGTCTTATTTGGCATCATAACTAATGGTGAACCTTTCTTAACATGACCTGATTCAATCTTACCTTCAACAATAGTACCTAAATCTTTCATTTTACCACTAATTGGTAACATGAATGGTGCATTAATAAATCTGTTCAAATGTTTCATATTATCCAAATATTCTAATAAAGATGGACCAGTATACCATGGACAATCTTTTGGATCAACACGATCTTTCAAACCAGCACCAGTATAACCAGAAACTGGCATAAATTGAACATCAGTCTTAGTGTTATAACCAACACCTTTCAAATATTGAGCCAATTTAGTAGTACATTCATCATAACGTTCCTTAGACCAACCAACAGTTGGATCATCCATCTTATTGACAACAACAATCAATTTATTAACACCTTGAGTCTTAGCTAATAAAGCATGTTCTCTAGTTTGACCACCTTTTTCAAAACCAGTTTCATATTCACCTTTTCTAGCAGAGATAACCAAAATACCAACATCAGCTTGAGAAGCACCACCAATCATTTCACTAACATACATTTTATGACCTGGAGCATCCAAAATGGTATAACGTCTTTTTTCAGTTTCAAAATATTGTTTACCAACTTCAATAGTTTTACCATCATTTCTTTCTTCCTTGTTAGTATCCATAATCCAAGATAAATACCAACCTTGTCTACCAGCATCTTTAGCTTCACGTTCATATTTTTCAACAGTACGTTTATCAACAGTACCAGTTAAATACAACAAGTTACCACCCATAGTGGACTTACCAGCATCGACATGACCCATAAAGATAATGGAGACATGATCTTTACCACCGTACATATCATTAACAACTTCTTCATCAACTTCATCTTCTTGTTCCTTGATCACAGCATCAGCAGCAACAGCAGTAGCTGGTGTTTCTTTTTTAGCTGGAGCACGAGCAGGGGTAGGAGTAGGAGCAGGAGTGGACTTTGAAGTTTCAACTGGTTTAGCTTCTTCCTTTGGTTCAGCAGCTTTTGGTTCAGCAGCTTTTGGTTCAGCAGCTTTTGGTTCAGCAGCTTTTGGTTTTGGAGCTTCAGCAGCCTTTGGAGTTTCAATTTCAACTGGTTTAGCTTCTTCTTCTTTAACTGGGGTTGGAGCTGGAACTTCGTCCTTTTTGGAATCTTGTTTCTTTTCTTCAGTCTTAGCTGGAGATGTACCTTCTTCCTTCTTCTTACCACCAACAATCTTGATACCAGAAGATGAAGATAATTTCAAAGTTTTCTTAACAGCTGGTTTCTTGTTCAAAGCAGCACTAGATGCAGCAGCTTGTTTTTTGTAATCTTCTAAAGACATACCACGAGGTTGTTGTTGTTGTTGTTGCTGTTGTTGTTGGTAGCCATTGTTGTAGTAACCTTGATTGTAATTGTTGTACCCACCTTGATTGTAATTGTTGTACCCACCTTGATTATAATTATTACCTTGATTGTAGTTGTTATACCCACCACGGTTATTGTAACCACCTTGGTTATAATTGTTGTATCCACCTTGGTTGTAGTTGTTATAACCGCCTTGATATTGGTTTTGACCGTATTGACCGTAGGCTTGTTGTTGACCAGGAACAAATGGTTGTGCTGATGGTTGGAAAGTTTGATTATAGTTGAATTGAGGTTTTTGTTGTTGTTGACCTTGTTGACCTTGTTGGCCTTGTTGGCCATCAGCAATAGATTGCTTTTGAAAGTCGTTGGATAGGTTATCAGCGTTGTATGACATTATTGATAATAGATCTTCTAGACCTTTTTAGCTATGGTATGTTGATTAATGTTACACTTGATGTTTTGATGAGAAAAAAAAAATTTGGTGAAAAAAAATCTGATCACGTGCTCAGCAGAGTATATCACATGATTACATAATCATAAATATATAAAAAAGGGAAATTACTTGTTTAGGTTGTGAAACTATTGATTTCCCAAAACGGTATATAAAAAGTTATTAGTTCTGTACTTCGAATCTTTGATTCTATTAAGATGATGATTGTTTTATAATTATTATTGCTATAAACTCTGTTAGAATTGTTGTTGATGATTTGGAAGCTAGGTTAACAATAATAGAAAAACATCAAGTTAGAAAAATTCTTCAGTACTATTGAAATTTTCAGCACACATGCCATGTATCAACAGCAATAACAAAAAATCAAGAAATCTTAACTTTTAATAGTTTATATATCAATTGAAAGTGTTTTCATAATTAAAAACAATTCAATGTAGACATATCTAAATCGAGAGTGTTAACCACTCATTCTTTAAAAAGAAAACCACATTTACTATGTATTATTACCATTCGCACTTGCATTAACAATAGCAAAGATGAAGATCAGAACAAGCACAACAACACAACAGCACAACAATTATTGTAAATAGTAACAACAATTAACCAACAAATCAAACACCACGATTCATTGATTCCATTGCTCTGCTAGTTTCTCTCTAGAGAGAAGCTAGCGATATTTCGTCTGAGTGGATTTCTTCCACCTATTTTCTAGAACGACCCAGAAGGCAACGGAGATTCTATTTAGCAGTAATGGCCACAGCAGCCTGCAGCGTCGTCAAGTGAACAAACAAAAATAATAAAACCCACAAAGTGTATAAAAAGGTGATAATTTGCCCCCTAAAAGATTTTGTATAACTATTAAAATTATACTTATAAACTCAATTGATTTCAATCATTTATTTGATCAATTGAATTCTTTATTATTACAAATACAAAACTTATACATACAATGACTTACTACAACCCATCTTTTGCTGATTTCTTAGAAGCTCTATCTGAATCTGCTGAGCAACAAGCGCAACAAGAACAACAACAAAGACAAGCTGTTCAATCTCCATTCAACTTGTTTTACCCAGGCGGTGATGAAGAACAAGATGACTACCCATATGCTAATGCTGCTTACGGTCCATTCGGTGCCTACCCACCATTCTTTGCTCAACCTCCACCACAAGATCCAAGACGCTCTGCCTATTACCAAAGAAGAGCTCCAGCTGCTCCTAGACCACAACAACCAAAACGTGCCCAACAACCAGATGAAACCATTGCTCCTTTAAACTTGGCTGATTTGTTATCTCTATTAGCTGGTGGTGATATTCCAGAAAGTTCCATCCCAAAAAAATCAAAAAAGGAACAAGGTCCAATTGTTGATGGTCCTGATACCACTACTGATGACACAATTGCTGAAGAAGCCACTGAAGCCTTAAAGGAAGAAAGTGCTGAAGAAGATAAGAAAGCTGCTGCTTTGAAAAAAACTCAAGCTCAATCTCAAGCTCAAGCTGAAAAGGCTAGACAAGATTATATTTTCCAAGCTATTGCTCAAAAATTGGCTGATCAAACAAAAGCTCAACAAGAAGCCATTGCTGAAGCAACTTCTAAGCCATTCACTCAAGGTGAAGAACCAGTCGCTGGTAGTATTGAAAAAAAAGAAGATACTAAACCAAATCCAATCTTGAGACGTCATTCAACTGCTGAATTTAAAGAACCAAAACCAAAGATTGAAATTTCCACCCGTAATTTCACTAATCCAAACTTGCCATACTCTCCACAAGTTAATGTTTATGATAATGCTACTGAATACCAAATTGTTTTGGCTATTCCAGGTGCTTCTCTAAAAGCTTTGGATATTGATTATCACCCAGCTACTAATGAAGTTGTTGTTAAAGGTCAAATTCCAGAAATTCAAGAAGATGGTGTTAGACACAATGAAATTAGATCTGGTTCTGTCGAAAGAAGAGTCAAGTTCCCAACCTTACCAGAAATTGATGATGCTAAGATCAAGGCTAAATATGTTAATGGTTTGTTAACAATCAAGGTTCCAAAGAAGCCAGAAGCTGAAAAGACAAAGCCAAAAAGAAAAGTTATTATTGAAGATGTTCCAGATGAAGAATTAGAATACGAATCTCACGGTGGTTTAGTTGACTAAACAAGTTGTTTTATTTAAAAAATACTATAAAATTGTGCAGTTTTAAATTATAATCATTAATCTTATTATTATCAAAAAAAAAATCATTTGTAGTTTTTAGATTGTTGATACATCAACTTGCATGCATATGAGTCAATGACTGCATAATCTTTAATTATTCTCAGTTTAGCTCAATAAACTCATCTTTTATAACTCAAATAAACAGAAATTATAATCACAATGTAAGTTGCATAAAAGAATAAACATACACCTAGTGGTTCCATGTATTTATACTTAATTTTGACACCTTTATCTGTTAATGTGACATCATAAACCTTATCTAACATAGTAATTGGATGTGCCTTAAATTGTCTCTTTAAAGTTGTAGAAACACCATTTAATTTCATCATTTGTTCACAAGTCATTTTTTCAAAACAATCAAATGTTACTGGTGATCTATTTGTTTTTTTAACAGCACGACATGTTTTGCTAATATTACTTAGTGCAACTTCAAGAAATCTAATACTAACCAAAAAATGTCCAGGTTGATTATATCTATCAGTAATTTGAGCAACTCGTATACTTTTCACAATATAAATAAATGGTATAACATTAACAATACATAACACAATACCTAATGCCATTGTAGCTTTTGTCCATTTTCTAGTCATAATGACACAAATAGCAATGAAGAACACCTCAAATCCAAGTGTAATACAACTTAAGATAGTATTAAATAAAACCCTGGGTAATGTCCATGGTAGTATAATTGGCATAGCACTTAATTGTTTTGGTGTAGGATATTTTGCAAAATAATCTCTTGGTAATTGTTGACTTGGATCATACGTTAAGTTATCAGATACAGGTGGCGGAGGTAATGGTGCTGGTGCTGATGTTGGGTATGGTGAGGTGTTTGTACCTAAGTCACCAAGTTCAACATCTTGAAATGTTTCAAAACTTGAGCTATCTTGTTCTTTATCTGGACCCATTTGTCTATTTTTATTATTTTAGATTTATGATTAACGTATGGGAAGTTGCGTTAGTTGCCTTATATAGGAATTACTCCTCTTAAATAAACTACATGGATTTACAATCTTAAAAAACATAATGATATTGAATTAATATTCTCGATATAACATAAATACAAATGAGAAGCTGAGGTTTTTTATGGGTTTTTGTTTTTTTCCGATGCTCATAAATTTGTGTTTCTTACCAGAAGAAACCAATGACGAAAATGAATGTTTTGATAATGTTCAAAGAAAATAGGTTCATTGGACATCAGCCCAAGTTCTACCTTTAACATTCTTTAATTCTTCTTGAGTCATGACTTTACCAGTGGTGAAGTAACCAGAATTAATTTTGGCATCAATTTCAACTCTTGAATCTGGTGGAATCAATTCATCTGGGATTGGGATTCTTTCATAAATTGGAATACCTTGTTCAACAATAGCATCATGTTTCATGTTGGACATGGATAACATCTTATCAATCTTGGTAATACCTAACCAGTGTAAAATATCTGGCATTAATTGTTGGAATCTCATATCACGAACACCAGCAATACATTCAGTTCTATGGAAATATTCAGCAGCGGTATCACCACCTCTTTTTCTAGCGTTATAAACCAAGTATTTAGTAACTTCACCTAAAGCACGACCTTCTTTTCTAAAATAGATGACTAAACCAGAGCCACCATTTTGAGCTTCTTTAGCAGCTTCTTCAATACCAAAGATTAAGTATGGACGACAAGTACAAATATCAGAACCAAAGACATCAGAACCATTACATTCATCATGAACTCTCAAAGCAACTTTCTTTGTTGGATCAGAAACATATGAAGTTTCACCAAAAATGTAAACAGTTAACCCACCAATTGGAGGCAAGAAAACTTTAATATCTGGTCTAGTTATTAATTCTGGGTACATCCCATTAGTATCTTCAAATAAAGCTTTACGCAATTCAGTTTCAGTGATACCAAATCTTTCAGCAACACCTGGTAAATACCAAACAGGTTCAACAGCAACTTTAGAAACATTTAAATCACCATTGGAATTAATGACAACTTTACCATCAACTTTTAAACGACCAGCTGCAACCGCTTCTTTCATTTCAGCTAATTGCATATGTGCTTTGGTGACAGAGATTGTTGGTCTAATTTCAACATTTTCTTTGGTACCAACATCACTAAACAACCATGGAGTTAAATGACCAAATGGATCCATTGCAACAATCTTCTTTTCATCACCCCATTGTTGTTGAAATGGGATCTTAAAAGCAGGTTGGGAATTAGTATAATCGGCAGTATAGTTTGGGTTCAATTGCTTAGAACCAACAGCCAAAGCATGGTAAATAGAATATGGACCAGAATGAGCACCAATAGCATTATGTTTCAACAATCCAGAATTACGTCTAGAACAGACAATTGGACCTCTAACAAGTGGATCAGCAGCACCCCAGTTCAAACCTAGTGGTTTAACACCTTTATCAGAAGCATAAGTAGTTAAGATGAATTCTGATGGATCAATAGCGACTTCATTAGTCAACTTGATGGCATGAGAATGATGTTCATGTGTATGAGGATGCTCATGAGAGCATGTGTGAGCAGGTAAAACAGCAGCAGGAGCCATGATAAACAAATCAATAAGAGTAGTATAAACGAATAAACAGTAATAAACAAATGTTTGTATACAACAGTGAATAACGATGGAATCAGTTAAAACATTTATTGAAGTAAAGGAAATAACCTCTATTTATACACCATTTTGTACCAATCTTAATCTATAGTGTCATTATCAATTACCTCTATTAGTTTATGTGTTTTGAATTGTGTCAACAATATTTCCTTATCACCACCGGAGTCTCTGATTGCTGGTTATCTTAAGTCCGTCGGTGGTTTGGGAATTTGTGGTATTAAAGACTTGGAACAACTCCTTAGGAGATAAACTAGAATTGATACATGTGTTAATACATGTGTCCTAACTACGTAATAACTTATGTACTTTGTAGCTTTTATTTTATGTATATCGTAAGCTCTAACTATGATGTACTCATGCACTTTTTTTTTTGTAAAACCACTTCATAAACTCCTTCTCATCGGTAAACCTTCTTATCTTCTTACCATAAATATATAATGGAATAGCCCATAATCCAATAAAGATTTCAATACAACCATAAACAACAAACGCATTTTTATGGCCCAATTTACTATTAAAACTATTGTTGAATAATGAAAACAAAAAACCTGTAACGTTTTTCACCAAATTAAATGAAACTAATGATTCTGCAGCAAACATCTTGTAGGAATCAACGGCAAATGTAATTGAAGTTGTAGATGATAAAGATGACCCAAATGCTAAAACACCAAATAAAATAACCGGACCAACCCAAATATTATCAACTTGAGAAGACCAACCATAACCCATTAATCCAATACATGTAGTTAAAACTGAAGGAATAATCATGAATAATCTAAATTCAGGTTCATAAACCCCACGATTACGTTTAACCAAATATCTCATTAACATGTCCGAGAATCGACCAGCAACCACAGACCCTAATGAACCACCAATAAATGGCGATAAATAAAACAAACCTATTGATAATTTTGAATAATGAAATGGTGGATGTGTAAAAATATCAGATATAACTTCAGAAATCATAATTAACCAAACAACTGCAAAACCATAAAAAAAAGCACCAAATAAAATGTGTGGATAACAACATAATAATACAACTGGTCTACAAAAAACCATCCACCATTCATCTGGTGTATGACGACCACTAGTTACCTTCATTTCTTTTTTAAATGATTTTCTTCTTGGTTTATGTATTTCATTATTTTCAACATCAATAACATCATTACTGGTATCTTCATAATCTTTATGGTCATTATTTTCATCATCATGATTACTAGCTTCTTCATTTTCAATCAATGCAAATTCATTAGGATGATGAATATGTTCAGCTGAAATCATTCTTTTTTTCATTGCGTTTCTAGCAGCATTAGTTTCTTCTTGAGATCTTTTATCAGGAATTGGTGCTCTATTCCAATAAGTTTCTGGGACAAACAAAATAGTTAAAACCAAATCAATACCAGCAATAATGGTATTAATCCAAAATAACCAATGTCTATTAAGTTTTTGAAAGACAAATGCAGAAAACATTGGAACTAAATTCTTACCACCCAATAATAATAAAGTATAAATACCCACTCTATAAGCTCTTTCATGTTGGAAATAAATTTCTGCAATAGTAGAACTTGGTAATGATTCAACAGGTGACATACCAACACCCATCAACACTCTTGCACCCATTAATGATTTAAAACTATTTGCAACACCACCCCAAATAGCACCGCCAAGGAAAATAGCAATACCAACAATATAAACAATTCTTTTACCAAATAAGATAGCGGTTGGTGATGCAAAAAGAGCACCAAAACCAAGGGATAACATGAAACCACCGACAAGATATTGTAAAGTTGTTGATGGAACTCCAAAATCCACCTTCATTTCAGTCATACCAGCAGCAAGCATAGAACTTTGACCACCACCAACAAAACAATGCCAACCTAATACCAATAAAGATAAATCTCTCTTCCAAATTGGCCAGTTCAAAGGGTCATTTGGATCATCATGTGGTTGAGGATTCAAAACAATACCATCTTTAGTTTTTTTTAAATTATGTTCTGGAAATGTTGATGCAAGTGTTGTAGACCCATTATCATTTACAATCATTTCAAAAGTACCCGTGATTTCCCCATCATAACTGGGTTCACTAATCCCCAAACCCATTACTGTTCGTATATGTGGTTTTCTTATGATTGGTATCAAATAAATCTAAAAGTAAACAATAATTAAGTTTTTTTTTTTTTAATCAGAGCCCTGAGTTAATTTTAGGTGTCAAAAAGAAATTTGAAGCATGATACGTCATATTATATAATGTATGACGTAATCTAACATTTTTGCTGAGATATTCCAGTTAAACATTGATTAGTTCAGCAAAAAACAAGAGGTCCCTTGGCCCAGTTGGTTAAGGCGTGGTGCTAATATTCTAAAAGTTACGCCAAGATCAGCAGTTCGATCCTGCTAGGGACCATTTTGTTTTTACAAAATCATATTCATGAACAATTAGTTCTCTCTTTTTTTTTTCAATTCCATTGTGTCCCATGATAGTTTGTTCTTGCTGTCCAAAATTACTTTCTTTTCGATATTGAGTTTTCAAATAAACATTCAAATATTCTTTTTCCCACTTACATTTATTAGTCTAAAATTTAGTTTTTGAAGTCGCGCTTCTTTTAGTTTAACTTCACTGCAGTTTACCGCGGTTACATGTACAAAAGAAGACATTTTCAAGATTTTCCAATTTCATTTTGACTCTTAGTTAGATTATGTAAAAAACTTTATGGTTTAAAATAATACTTTATCTTAGCTTCATATATTACAAGTTATCCCAAACTTTTTTTGACTTTCTCTTTCAAACATTCCTTATCTCTCAATTGTTTATTTTCTCAGTTTGACTGTTAACTATGACTACGCGTTTCAAAAATTCGCACATAACGCATCGACCTACATTAACCCACATATATGACTCCATAGTCGAAACTTTTTTTATAAACAAATGATGTAAACAAAGTCGTAGTCCAAGAAAATAAAAAAACATGATAAAGAAAACAATCTTCTCTTCTATTTAAACTTGCTATTCACATAATACAAAACAAATAAACTTGAAAATTTTTCTTTAAGTCTTTTGCTATGTTTAAATTAATTACTAGTGTTTTATACCTTGCAGTTGCATCTCAAGCTTTGATCCCAATCACCCTTAAAGGTAAAAGGTTTATCAAACCAAACCCAGATGGTGCTGTTGATGGTGAAGTTTTTTTTGTTAAAGGGTTAGATTATCAACCAGGTGGTTCTTCTGGTTACAACTCTAAAACAAAAGAAGATGCCTTATCCGATCCAGATAGATGTTGGAGAGATGCTTATGCTTTTCAACAATTAAACATCAACACTTTGAGAATCTACACTTTGAATCCAGATATCAACCATGACGAATGTGTTACTATTTTGAATAATGCTGGTATTTACTTGTTGTTAGATGTTAACTCTGGTGAAGATGGTGAAAATTTGAATAGAGCTGATCCAGCATCATCTTATAATGCTTACTATTTAACTAGAGTTTTCAAATTCATTGAAGCTTTTAAGAACTATCCAAATGTTTTAGGTTTCATTTCTGGTAATGAAGTTATTAATGATCAAAAGAATTATGCTGAAATTACTCCAAATTATATTAGAGCTGTTCAAAGAGATATGAAACAATATATTGCCAAAAATTCCAACAGAACTATTCCTGTTGGTTATGCTGCAGCCGATCATGTGGAATTAAGAAGAGCTACTTATGAATATTTGCAATGTCATATTAATGGTGAAGAAGATGATGAATCAAGATCTGATTTCTTTGGTTTAAACACTTATCAATGGTGTTCTGGTGCTTCTAATTGGGATAATTCTGGTTATGATGATTTAAACAGTACTTTATCAAACACTACTTTACCATTATTGTTTTCTGAATTTGGTTGTAATGAACACTCTCCAAGAACTTTTGATGAAATCCCAGATGGATTGTTTGGTGGGTTAGTTAATACTTTTTCTGGTGGTTTAGTGTATGAATATACAGAAGAACCTTCAAACTATGGTGTTGTTAAGTTAGAAGATTCTGATGGTTCAATTACTTTATTAGAAGATTTTGAAAATTTGAAAGGTCAATATGCTAATGTTTCTTTACCAACAATTTTAGAAAGTGATGTTGAAGAACCAAAGATAGTTAAATGTGATGCTGATATTATTACTGATATTTATTCTAATTTTGGTGCTAATTTTACATTACCACCACAACCAAAAGATATTACTGAATTGATTAAAAATGGTGTTAATACTACCAATGTTGGTAAGTTAGTTGATGATTTGAGTGCTAAGGCTTCTAATTACACAATTAATGATGTTGATGAAAAGGCCATTGACAAGCCAACAGTTGAGTTCAAAAAGGAAGATGAAGTTAATTCTCAAACAGGTGTCACTAGTGGTTCTTCCAAGGCTGCACCATCTTCTTCTTCTTCTGCTGCACCATCCTCAGATGCCAAAGCCACTGCTTCCTCTGCTGCTTCTTCATCTTCCAAGGGTGTTGCTAACGGTTTGCAACCATTTGGTTTGAGTCTATTGTTTACTTTTGCTGCTTATTTGATCTAAGTACTTTAAAAGACAATTTTGTATTTTAATTAGCTATTTTATTCTTTGCTGTGTTTTTATTATTATTATACCCCTTCACTACATATTTCTTTCCTAATAAAATGAATGTGTCTTGATAACTAATAAATAATGTATTATAAACGTGTACCTCTAATATCCTTTGTAAACCTTATGCTTGTTGTTGCCCAGCTGTATTTGTATTACCTATAGAAGAAGAAGCAGCAGCTTTTGCAGCAGCTTCAAGTTTTCTTTTTTTTTCTAGTTTCTTCAACTTCATCTTTCTTTCAGTTTCTGCAAAAACTCTAAAACTAACTGGAACATCTTTCCAAGCATCCTCATCAATATGTTCTTCTTGAGGGGTTATAGCAGCAACTTTTGATACTTCTTCAGCTTGTTGTAATTCTGGAACAACTTTTTTTGCATTTGCAGCACCTAGAGTAGCATTTGCTTTAGTTGGGAAATATGCAGAACTTGATATTCTCTTTTTTCTACCTGATCCCATTTGTCTTTTAGTTTTACGTAATTCAACAGGGACGTTCTTGATATCTAATAAACTTAGTGGAGGACTAAAATCAGCAGGCCAAATTTCATCAGTTTTATTTATAGCTTGTGCAGCTTCTTTTCTTAATTGTCTCCATTCTCTGAAATCATCATTATATTGTTCCCATACACAATTCACACAACCTGACATACAACAGTTATGTGGTTCTTTTGGTTTATCAGGGACCAAAACCCCAGCTATTCTTCTTGGTTCTCCAGCTTCTCTTCTACTTGAAGATTCACGACCACTACCATCAAGTCTACCACCAAAAACAGCAGCCATACGTTCTTGAGTAGAAGCATTACCAGCTGTATTACCTTGGAAGGTCAACGGTTGAGCTTGTTTATTAGATAAAGCTAGATTCATAGTTAGATAACCTATCAAAGTAAAAAAAAATGACCATACCATAAGATGTAGAAAAGGCTCTTTGAAGCCCTGAAAAAGAACATGTGTATATTTTTAAGGTATTAGATCTTCGTAGAAACATCTTTGAGATCTATAAAGCAATTTATTTAGCTGATTTTGAAGATTTATCAAAAGTTTTTCTTTAGGTAGAATCAAATTGCGGGAAAGAATTTGGACTTTTTTTTAAAAAACAAAACAATCCAAAGTGGCAAACCAATTCAACTGGAAACAACAAAACAGAAGAACAGAAAAAAACACTGAAAAGATGGGAAAATTGGTATGATTAAATGTTATTTGTGATTCATTATTTTCAAGTTATTAACAATTGTTTTAAAGATTCTTCGTTTTAGATCAAGAAATGGGATGCTTAGAGTGACAACAGATGGTGATGCTGATTTTTTAAGTGTTATTGAGGAGTTGGAATCCAAGTTTCCTGGTGTTGATATGAGTACCATGGAGATATCAGATAAACCTAATGGTGGGTTTAAATCCATAGTTACTCTTGCAGGGTCTTCCCCAAATCAACTGGGTTTAAAGAATGGTGATATGTTGTTTTTAAATTTTGAAATTAGTACTAATGATGTCAATGGGTCTAATACTACTAATAATAACTCCTATATTACTATTCCAACTTCTGGTCCAAAAGCAATCACTGAGTTACCAATTGATAAAGAATTAGAAAAAGAAGATGGTTTAATTCCAAGAGCACAAAGTAGTCTTTGTAAACATTCAGCTAAAGGTATGTGTGAATACTGTTCTCCATTACCACCATGGGATAAATCATATAGAGAAGAAAATTCAATCAAACATATGTCTTTCCATGCATATTTAAAACAAATGAACCATGCTACAAACAAATCTAATGGATCTTCATATATTGCTCCATTATCGGAATCAAATTTTGCCATAGATAAAAACTGTAGAAATGGTCATGAACCTTGGCCCAAAGGTATTTGTTCTAAATGTCAACCTTCTGCAATTACATTACAACAACAAGAATTTAGAATGGTTGATCATGTTGAATTTGCTAGTTTTGATATAGTTAATACATTTATTGATAGTTGGAGACGTACTGGTACTCAAAGAATTGGTGTGTTATATGGTAGATATGAAAAATATGATAAAGTTCCATTAGGTATTAAGGCTGTTGTGGAAACTATTTATGAACCAGTACAACATGATGAAAATGATGGTTTAACATTACAATTACCATGGGAAGATGAATCTAAAATTGATAAAATTGCAGCTAAATGTGGATTAAGTAAGATTGGTGTTATATTTACAGATTTAACAGATGCTGGTATTGGTGATGGATCAGTATTATGTAAAAGACATAAAGATTCATTTTTTTTATCTTCATTAGAAGTTATATTTGCTGCAAAATTACAAAAAAAATTTCCAAATGCTTGTAAATATTCAGAAAGTGGGAAATTTTCTTCAAAATTTGTAACTTGTGTTGTTTCTGGTAATTTACAAGGTGAAATTGATATTTCATCATATCAAGTTAGTGAAAATGCAGAAGGACTAGTGGAGGCTGATATTATTACTGGATCAACACACCCATCTATGGCATTTATTAATGAGACTAATAATGATCGTTATGTTCCAGATATTTTTTACAATAAAGTGAATGAGTATAAATTAGTTATTAAAGAAAATGCTAAACCAGCATTCCCAGTTGATTATTTATTAGTAACATTAAGTCATGGTTTCCCACAAGAACCTAAACCAATGTTTAGATCAAATAGTTTCCCAGTTGAAAATAGACAAGCTGCTGGTGTTTCTCAAGATTTATTCGAAATTAAAAAACAGTTGAAAATTGATGATACAAATGCATCCGATGTTGTTGATTCTATTTCTGATTTCCATCTATTAACATACCTATTCTCATTAGATATATTATCTTCATCTGAACAAGATGCAGTTTGCAAAGTTGCAGTTTCTCATCAATTGGAGGACGCTTATAGATTATTGGAACAACCTGGGTGGCAAACGTTATTGACTATTATGAGAGAAAGTGTTTAATGAAAAGTTTTTATTTTCTGTTCTTTATATCCTCTTGGTGTAGCCTTCACTGGAATCTCATGGTTGAGATTTGTACAACAGATATAAGTGGTTAAGTTTCAGTTAAAAGTATAGGTCAAGAACTAAAATTATTTTGAAAAGATTAAACCAAACTAGGTTGAATTTTATTCATTTGTTATATGATTGCTTCTCATCTTATGGTTGTTATGGATTTTTACAACTTTATTTATCTATTGTTTCATATATTATTAAAGTCTAATATTATATGCATATACCCACATACACTTGCATATACATACGTTTTTAATAGATTTAAATCTAAAAACTCATTAAAAAACTTTTAATAAACGGCAGTTTCTAATTATATTATTAAATTGTTTGATTATAATATATATTATATTTCTATTACTTCCTTCTTACTGATAATCTTCAAGTTTTTACCCGCCACGGTTGCTCATTTTCCAGAACAAGAAGTATTTCCTATTGTAGAAATTTGCCTAATTTGGACATTTTCTTCTAGAATTTTCTTTGAAAATTTTTTTTTGGCCATCGACAAGGAAAAAAAAATAAGTCAAAAGGCAACGATTTGGCAAACTACAATTCATATTCAAATAAATAAAGAACACTGATCAATTGAATTATCATAATGAGTGCTCCATTTGGTTTAGATTTTGGTAACGATAACACTGTTGTTGCCGTTGCTCGTAACAGAGGTATTGACGTTGTTGTCAATGAAGTTTCTAACAGAGCCACCCCATCTCTAGTTGGGTTTGGTTATAAGAACCGTTTTATTGGTGAAGCTGCTAAATCTCAACAAACTTCTAACATTAAGAACACTGTTGATAACATCAAAAGAATTGTTGGTTTAGATTACAACCACCCAGATGTTGCTAAGGAAGAACCTTTCTTTGCTGCCCAATTGGTTGATGTTGATTCTAAAGTTGGTGCTAAGGTTAAGTTCCAAGGTAAGACTGAAACTTTTGATGCCACCCAAATTGCTGCCATGTATATCAACAAGATCAGAGATACTGTCACCAAGGAAACTAAGGCTAACATTACTGATGTTGCCATTGCTGTTCCAGCTTGGTACACTCAAGTTCAACGTCATGCTATTGCTGATGCCGCTAAGATTGCTGGTTTGAACCCAGTCAGAATTGTCAACGATGTTACTGCTGCTGCTGTTGGTTACGGTGTCTTCAAGACTGATTTGCCAGAAGATGAATGGGTTAACATGGCTTTTGTCGATATTGGTCACTCTTCTTACACTGTCACTATTGCTGCTTTGAAAAAAGGTGAATTGAAGGTTTTAGGTACTGCTTATGATAAATTTTTCGGTGGTAGAGATTTTGATTATGCTATTGCTAACCATTTTGCTGATGAATTGGATAAGAAACACAAAGTTGAAGTTCGTTCCAATCCAAAATCATTCTCTCGTATCTTGACTTCTGCTGAAAAGCTAAAAAAAATTTTGAGTGCCAACACTCAAGCTCCATTCTCTGTTGAATCTGTTATCAACGATATTGATTTCTCTTCTTCTTTGACCAGAGAAAAATTGGAAGAATTGGTTGCTCCATTATTGGAACGTGTTGAAAAGCCAATTGAAGAAGCTTTAAAACAAGCTAAATTGACTTCTGCTGATATTCAATTTGTTGAAGTTATTGGTGGTGGTTCCAGAGTTCCATCTTTGAAGGAACGTATTTCTGCTGCTTTTGACAAACCATTGTCTTTCCACTTAAACCAAGATGAAGCCATTGCTAGAGGTACTACTTTTATCTGTGCCATCCATTCTCCAACTTTAAGAGTTCGTCCATTCAAGTTTACTGATGTTAACCCACATTCCGTTTCTTACTCTTGGGATCAACAAGTTGATGATGATGAAACTGAATTGGAAGTTTTCCCAGCTGGTTCTGCATTCCCATCTACAAAGGTTATTACTTTGGAAAGAACTGGTGACTTTAAAGTTGCTGCTAAATACACTAATCCAGAAACTTTGCCAAAGGGTACTGAAACTAATATCTCCTCTTGGGAAATCAAGGGTGTTACTCCAGAATCTGATGCTTCCACTGTTTCTGTTAAAGCCAAGTTGAGAAATAACGAATCTGGCTTCTACAGCATTGAATCTGCATACACTGTTCATGAAGTTGAAGAACAAGAAGAAATTCCATACGAAGGTGAAGGTGAAAAACCAGAAGATTATGAACCACAATATAAGACTGTTAAGAAATTGGTTAAAAAGGATGATTTGGTTGTTGTTACACACGATTCTTCTTTGCCAGAAGCTAAATTGAATGCCTACACTGAACAAGAAGGTAAGTTAACTGCTGAAGATGATTTGGTTTTCAAGATTCAAAACAAGAGAAATGAAATTGAAGAATACATTTACGATTTCAGAGGTAAATTGGATGATATTTATGCTCCATTCGTTTCTGAACAAGAAAAGGAAGATTTGAACTCTTTGTTACTAAAGGCTGAAGATTGGTTGTACGATCATGAAGATTCTTCTTTAGGTGTTTTCACTGCTAAATACGAAGAATTAGCTTCAAAGGGTAACTTGATCAGAGGTAGATACTTACAAGCTGAAAATGATAAGAAAGAAAAAGAAAGAGCCAAAAAAGAAGCTGAAGCTTACCAAAAATTCACCCAAAAGTTACAAGAACAAAAAGACACCAAAAAGGATGAATCCAAGGAAGAAACTCCAAAGGATGATGAAGGTGACTTGATTGTTGATTAAGGAGATAAAATTGATTAATTAGTTTTGTTTACTTTTTTATCTGCTATATTTTATAAGTTGTAATTCTGTTGGTTTTATTTTCTTTAGTTCTATAGAAAGAAGGTTCGGTTATATCTGATAATTTCATTTGATTGTAGATTCTCTTTAAATGTAGTTTTTATATATTGTTGTTGAAATTTCTCAGGGTCCTTTCAGTGTCGCAGAAACAATCTCCGCCTGATGGAACTAATCACCGTCATTTTACGCTGAACAACGACAATGAACAAGAAGGAGTTTGGCTTTTCTCACTGTAATATTGATGTTCCCAGTATCCAGTGCCTGGAATAAAAACATTCAACAGATTCCTGGTTCATTGTCCAGGAATCAGTTATCAATTGTAGTTATAACTTCACCATTTGCCATTTTAGGCTTCGAAGCCGAGTCAATTGTTATCTTCCTCGGTGAACACTTAAAAACAGAACATTAGCCACAAAAAAATCTAATTTGTTTTAAACTACTATTCTACTATAAAACATGTCTGAAGTCATTGTTGTTGGTGCTGGTGTTGTTGGTCTAAGTTGTGCTCTTGTCCTGTCTGAAAAAGGTTACTCTGTTAAAGTCATTGCTGCTCATGTTCCAACTGACCCATTAAATCCAAATTATACATCACCATGGGCTGGTGCTCATTATAGACCATTTCCTTCTAAAAATAACCAAGAATTTCTTGAATCTCAATTGACTAGAGTTACTTTAAAACATTTTGAAAAATTGGCTCAATTAGAACCAGAATCTTCAATTCAATTTATTAAAGGTATTGATTATTTAGAAGAACCTGGATTATATAATATTAATGCCAAAGGTTATTATGAAGGACTTGAAGAATTGAAAGAAATACCAAGTGCTGATTTACCAAAAGGTGTAAAATTTGGAGCTGAATATAAAACTTGGGTTTTAAATTCTCCATTATATATCCAATATTTACAAAGAAAATTGACATTTAGATATGGTGTTGAATTCATTAAAACCGAATTAATGTCCTTAAAACAAGTAGCATCAACTTATCCAAATTCAATTATTGTTAATGCTTCTGGTTTAGGCTTACAATATCAAGGTGGTTATGATCCAAAGAGTTTTGTCATTAGAGGTCAGACTTTATTAGTCCGTGCTCCACAAAACACACCATATGAACATAAAACTATAACTCATCAAAGTAAAGATGGTAAATGGACTTTTGTGATTAAAAGACCTTTAGATGGTGGGTTTATAGTTGGTGGTACTAAACAAATTAACGATTATACAGTCACCCCAAAAATTGAAGATACTCAACAATTGATTGAAAATGCTCGTGTTTTATACCCTGAATTATTCATCAATGGTAAATTAGATATCAGAAATATCAATGTTGGATTTAGACCTGCAAGAGAAGGTGGTATTAGAGTTGAAATCGAAAGAATTGACAAAACCAAAATTGTTCATGCTTATGGCTGTGGTGGTATGGGTTATGAATTATCTTATGGGATTGCTGATAAAGTTGGTCAATTAGTAGATTCAATTAATTCTACAAAGGTTAAATTATAATTATTAGTTATATAGTACAATAAAGTACTAGTATGGCTTTATCATTAATAATATAAAGTATTTAAAACCCCCTCCCCAGAAACATAAATAAGTAATACATGTGATATGATATAAACATAGTGTCATTAAACTAATGCTTTGGGTGGCCTGTAATCTCTCTACACCAACCTGGAATATCTTCACCACAACCACATAAAGGTCTTTCAAGAACAACATTTTCCAAATTAATTGCATCAGCCAACCATGGATGATTAACTAGCCCACCTGCATCTGCTCTTTTCTCTGGGTTGATAGAAAGCATTGGTAATAGAAAACTTGCAATTTCATATGCATCAGTTTCACTATACTTGTATTTTTCAACAAGTACATCTTTTAAACCCCATGGTTTCAATCTATTAATGTTTCTCAACTCTCCTCTAGAGTTGAAGAATTCTCTTGTATATTTCCCTTCTTTCAACAAATTTGAGGAAAACTTACCCAGTAATTCAATGATTTGTGCAATATGGTCATCATCTTTAGTATAACTATGACCTTGAACAGGATCAAATAAATAATCACCAGTTAATAATTCAAAAATCATACAAGCTAATGACCAAACATCTGCAGAGCAACCCCATGATGCACCCAAAAGCACTTCTGGAGAACGATATTGTCTAGTCTGAATATCATCAGTAAAATGTTCATCATACCAACATGAATTACCTAAATCTGCAATTTTGACACTAATCAAATGATCCATTGTATGATCATGATCATCGGAAATTTTATCACCTTGATCTGTTGTAGATATAGCTCTACCAGCTGGTGTTTGTGGAACTTGAGAAGAATTTGCTGTTTCTAGTTTTGGCTCCACCATACTATTTTCTGCAGAAATTGACATTGAAGATAATGATGTGGCCAAAGCATTAGTCTTTGATGGTGTTGTAAATGAGTTATTTCTAAGTGGATTATCCGGATAGGCTCCTGAGCTTATTGGTGATGGTAATGGTTGTGAACCTGTAATCAAAGTCATTCTTCTTGATCTTCTCTTGGTTGGTGTTGCAGCAGCTGGAGTCCTGATGGAACCAGTTACATCCATGTTAAAATTATTTGCATTATTTGGATTAGATACTGATGGTGTGCGTGTGGAATTCGAACGACCTGATACTGATAATTTGGATTTTCTTCTTTCTAATTTTTTCTGTTCTTTGGCAGCTTTTTCCATATTTTCAACCATTTTAACAATATGCTCAACATCACCAATTTCAATTAATACATTTTCTGGCTTAATATCAGTATGTATAACACCTACTTCTCTATGCAAATAATCCAAAGCTAGTAATAACTGTTTAGCAATTTGTTTAACATAAATAACTGGGATACCTTTATGTTTATAACCTCTAATTAGTCCTAATAAATGTTCACCCAATACTTCAAAAACCATGATTACATGAGAACCATTTGGACCTTCATGAACAAATGAATCCAAAAATGCAATAACATGTTTTTTCCCACGATGAGTAGAATGATTACAACTAACTTGCTTTAATAATTTGATTTCATCAAGTGCAGTTTCAGTATATTGACTAGCTGAACGAACAATTTTCATTGCAACATGTATATTTTTATCATTATCCTTAGCCAACCAAACAGTTGAGAAATGACCCCAACCTAATTTTCTCACTAATGTATATCTCCCATTTTTGTATTGTTCACCAATATATGCTGGATGATAGCCACCTTTTTTATAATCTTCTGGAGCTTCTTCATGCTTCAATTTTTCGGCATCAATTTCTTCATCACTATCGTCACTATTATCATTATCATCAATTTCATCTCTATCATCTTTACCATGATGATGATGATGATCAGAATGGTAACTTTTCCCGGGAATATCATTATTATTATTATTATTATTTGCAGGTTCCAAATTGACTGATTCTTCTGGTTTGAATTCACCACTACCATTAAAATTTGTATTCAACCTTTGCAATAAAGGTGAAGTTGAAGAAGGGACACCACCATTTTTTTCTGCTGCATTTTGAAACGCCAAAGATAACTTTGATTTTGTAGTGGGTGGCTTTGTCTTTGAGATTGCTGAAGGCGACGAATGGGGTGAAAATATACTTCTCTCAGGAGTATCAACCATTGTGTTCTTCAATTTTTTTCTATTATCGTCGTCGTCTTCGTCGTCGCTTTTTGTAGAATTTGTTTTTGGAGAACTAAATATTAAATTTGATAACCACAATTTGAATGAATAATAAAAATATACGAATAATATGATTCTAGTCAAAGACTATTTATAAATTCACACTCTTAAGGACTTGAATTGGAAATTTGCGAACTTTTTTTTCAAAATGTTTTGTAAAATGGGGGTTTTAATAATAATAAATAAACCTTACAATTGATGGAATTTACCAGCTAAATTCTTTGATGGAAAATTTGTTTTAACTGTAATAATCCTGATGTATGAACCAGTCAGTTTAAGTTCTCTGTTAAAACAGCAATTACCAACACAACTTGCTAATCCTTGTTAAAATTCGTTTGTTTTGTCTTTGTTGTGTTGATCGTATTTTTGAAATTCCTCCTAAAATTGATCTGATCACGTGAAATATGTGTCATGTGATGTCGTGCATATATATACATGTTCCTGTCTGATGCTACATTTATATATCAAAATTAAACATAAAAATTATTTTTTTTCTTCAATTAAAATACTTTCAGTACTTATATTTTCTTCATGTTCATTATAGCCAGGTTCTCCGCTCAAAGTTTGTTCCAATTGTTGAATATCTTCTTGACTCAAGTTTGAAATAGGACCAATATAACGACCACGTTTATAAACAAAGTAATATACAGCACCTAAGATCCAAATACCAAAATTAATAACCACTGCATAATTCATAGTTGTTTTAGTATTACCATGGAGTTGATCTGGAAATAATGCTAAAATTATAATAAAGTATTGAAATAATAAGGCTAAAATGTTAATAATTAAAGATGGAATCTTTCCAGTATAAAAAACACCAGGTTTAAACTTTTTGGCACCACTAGTCAATCTTAAAAGCATTGGAGTTGACCAAGAAAAATAATTACCAATAACAGTTATAGAGAATAATGCACTTGAAGCTTCAGACCCAACCAAAATTAATAACCCCATAATCAACGAAGTAAATATAGCAACTAATGCAGCTCTTAGTGGCACGGATAATTTTTGATTCACAACCTTGATATAATCACTAAAAGGTAGCCCATTATCCCTAGCAAATGCCCAAATTTGTCTTGAAATTGCTGTTAATACAGATGTGCACATTAAAAATTGAGAAAGAGATACTAAACACATAAATGCAACAGCCCATCTTTTACCCAATGAATCATAAAACATTTGAGCTAATGGTTGACCAGTTGGTGTTGCAAGAACTGCATTAATATCTTTATCAATACAAGCATTAATAACAACAATAATAATCCAACCTAAAAACCAACATACAGAAATGGAACCAATAATACCTCTAGGTACAGATCTTGATGGATTTTTAGCCTCTTCAGACATATGAACACAAGAATCAAAAGCACAAACACTCCAGACAGCTGGCATCAACCCAAATTGGAAAAAAGCCCAACCATTAGGATAATCTGAAGCATTTTGAAATTTCCCAAAAATAAAAGCACCATTATTAAAATTTTTGTTTATAGATGTACCCACTAGTATAGAAATTATAAAAAATGTAATTAATCCACAATTAGTAGCAATACAAATAACTTGTAATTTTGATACTGCTGATGATGCCAAACAAACCACAAACCCTTGAAGAATTAAACAACCAGCGAAAACTCCATAAGAAATTGGATTTGTAATTTCAAACCCACCATTAGTACCAACATATGCAGCTGCTAATATTTCAATACTTAACCCATAAACTGTTGAACAAACAGCTCCAACTAAAGCTAATGAATTCGAAACACCAACAATAAAAGATAGGAACACTTTTAGAGAAGAAGGAGCATAATAATAAGTCCAGTAGTATAACCCACCAGATGTTGGAATAGCTGATGCTAATTCAGACATTGAGATACCAATAAGTAAAATGAAAGCACAAGAAATGAACCAACCCCATAATAACGTAACTGGGCCACCAGTTAAACCACCACTCATAACAGTAGCAATCGATGGTAGTAACCCCATAATGGAAAATGCAATACCAAAGACTTGAAGTGAAGAGAAGTTTCTTTTCAATTCTTGTTTATACCCAATCTCAGCCAATAATTCAGTTTCATTATGTGCAGCTTTAGCATCAATATTTTGTCCAGCATGATGTCCAGACACTGATCTGTTAGATGTGATGCTATGGACTCTTAGTTCTTCAGTTGTCATATTTGTTTTTTGAGTTCAATGCCAAGCTCATGCTCAATGTATGGTGGTGTTTATAAATCATATATAGCATTTCAATTAACTATATGGAGATCCCTTTCAGGTACAACTGTGGTGCATCACCAATAATCTGCAATGCTGAGTTAAGTTTTGATGATCAAATTTTAGTTCTGATGTCTATTGTTTAAAGCTAAGATTACCACAGTTAAATAGTTGTTAGACAGGAAGTAAGGCCATTAAACTTCGTCTGGCAATTCTAGTAAGCTTTAAACCCATTCAATTCTTCATTAAGAAATAATTGTAATAATTTAGAAGCCTTTCAATGCAGACAAAAACCGATATGAGGTTGTCATTGTCGGTTAAACATAAGAATTTGGTTATATGTCGCAAATATTCCCTTTGAATATAAAAATAACCCACGAAAAACACCACCAACTAGTAACTTCAAAGGTGTCCAATGTAAATTAAATAATGTTCATTTCTACAATTCTTCAACAATCAATTGAATCGTTTCAATTGGTATCAAATTTTTTTTTGTGCTTTTTAGATCAAATTGTCAATATTAATACTTTTCTCGATGGCGAAAACTAAAACATTAACATAAATTATTTATTCAACTATAAAACTACTTTTTTATAAATAATGGATCTTCAACATGTCTTGTTTGGGCTTTCGTCCTTTGTTGATTCCTGCTCTTCTGCAAATTTAGATGCATCTGGTGTGTTTAAAGATAGTTACTCCAATTTATTAGATCAATTAGCTGTGTTATTACGTGTAGAAGAAACAAGAAATGATCCATTAGTAAGAGATAATTTGGATAAATTTATAACATGTGGTGTATATTTGTTGAAAAATATTGATCAACCTGGATTTAAAGAGTTATTGTGTGATTTGGTTAGGGTTTTAGCCAATGCTGTTGCTGATAATGAAACAAATAGGCAATTAGTTGGTATTGATTCTACTAGTAGTGCTGAATTTTTGAAGCTTATTGGGAATTATTTGGTTTCTAACCCAGATGATAATGAATTAAATGAAAGATTTATTATTTTGTTGAAAAATTTGGAACTTGATACTCCATCTGTTGCTAAATATATATCCAAAGTGATTACACAACCAATATTGGAATATGTAACTAATACAAAAACAAAAGATATTTTTATGACTTTTGATATTTTACAAGATTTGTTGGAATATCAGAATTATAAACCTGATTTGAAATATATTACTCATACAATTGTAATATTACAAGAAATTTTAAAAGACACAACCACATTTGATGATGAATATGAACTAAGTGAAATTATTAGTAATATTTCCACAACATTGGAATATTTAACATTAAATCAAAATTATAAATTTAATACTGAATCCGAAGTTTTAATTCAAACTTCATTATTTGAAATTTTATCAAGTTTATCAAATTTGGAATTCCCAAATAAGTTATTACCAAATAGAAGGATATTTGCATCAAGTGGTAATATTTCTTCTAATTTAACTGCACAAAATAAACCTTTAAGAGAATTATGTATCAATAAATATATAAAACAAGAAAATGAAGAAAATGGATATATTATTTCATCTTCATTTATAATTGTTGGTAATTCAATTAGTTCAAGTGCTGATAGAGATGAAGTTTTACAATATGAACCAAATATTATAACTTTGGTGTTATCCAAGTATAATTATTTAGTTGATCCTGTTGAATTCCAAGGTATTTTACACTTGTTGAAAAATTTATTATCTTTTGAAACTGTTTTAAGTTTATTCAATAATGACACCAATTTTAAGACATTACAACTACTTATTGAAGCAACTGTGAGAAATTCTAAATATTATTCAAATTTTACTAGTTTATTAAATTCATTTTTAAAGAAATTGATTGTTTTAATAGGGAAATCACAATTATTGAAACTGGTTAAAAGTGATATTCCTGATATTTTAATAAAAAATTCTAATGCTGGGTATGATGCTAATTTGATAAATTTGTTATTATTAAATAAAGTTGCTATTTATTCAGATGATGAAAGTACTGGTAAAATCTTGAACGATTTTTTACCAAAAATTTTCCAATTCAACAATAATAACATTCCATTAAGTTATTTATTTGAATTGACCAAAACTATTGGTGTGTTATTACAAAATAAACCTGATTTGATTTTCAATCATTATAGTGAAGGTTTATTGACTGTGTTGGACACTTTAGATTCTGTTGATGATTCTAATCAAGATAATGCTTCAAAAGCAGTGACAAACAATGCTAAATATATTTCTGGTGTAATTTTAAACCAAAAGGACAAATTTGAAATAAATCAAGAGATTTTAGATGTTAGTGCTAAAATTTTAAGAAAATGAATATCAATAATTAATCTATTAAATCATTATATATATAGTACATGCATATTAATTATCATTTTTGTCAGATAACTGATATAGTTGTAACTCCCCATCCATCGATATACAACATAACAAATCTCCAGCAACATCAACTTGTAATACTGGGGAACCTGAAGGAGATACTTCAATTGTATCAACTAATCTCTTTGATTGAAGATCCCAAATAAAAACTTTTCCTAATTCAGAACCTGAACAACTAAAAAAAATGTTAATATAAAATTAGAGACCTTCAAATTGGACATACATTAATGGATCTTTAGAACATGTGATAAATCTTGTGGCACATGTGTATTTTTCTAGGGAATTTTGTTCACATTGAAATGTTTTGACAACTCTATTATTCATATAATCCCATAATCTAATTGTATTATCTAATGTAGTTGCTAATAAATATTGACCATTTGGAGAAAATTGAACAAAAGATACAGGGAATGAAGAACCACCTTTATCATAGATTAATGTTTTCAAACATTGCCCAGATTCTGTATCAAATAATCTAATTAATCCATCATAACTTGCACTAGCAATAATTGAACCATCCCAAACAAAATTAACTGCAGCAATTGGATCAGAATGAGCACTTAAAGTCTTCAAACATTTACCATTTTGAACATCCCATATTCTAATAGCTTCATCAGCACTTCCAGTAACTAATAAGTTACCTTTATAATTAAATTCAACACAAGTAACATGATAAGTATGACCTTCCAACACATTTAAACATTCACCATATTCAACATCCCAAAGTCTTACAGTCATATCATCTGAAACTGATGCTAAATGCTTTGAGTCAGGTGACCATGATAAATCTGAAATACCTTTTATATGAGAAGTGAGCACTCTAATACATTTACCAGTTTGTAAATCAAATATTCTTATTGTTTTATCTGAAGACGCGGTTGCGATCAATTCTTTATTGGGACTTATTTTAGCTGTAGTAGCATCTCTGGTATGACCTGTAGCAATTTTATACCGTATATTATATAATTCTGACATTGATATGACATTACAATTCTTCCAATTGATATTAATGTTTATTTTCATGTTGACATAGTATAAAATCGGTATGCGCAACAAGTTTAGATTTTTATTAAAATCGCCACTGAAAATAAAACATCAACAGAACAACAGAACATCAACAATAATCAATTGAAATGGTAAGAGAATATATCAGTAGTTCGTTGTATCAAACTAATGTTATTTTAGAGTTTAAGAATTGTTCCAGAAAACAAACAACCAAGCAACGTTAGTACAGTCAAATTTGGTGAAGCTGCACCATCTGCTCCAGGTCTACAAGATATCTTAAGAACCAATGAAGGTCCTCTATCTATAAGCTCACAAATCAATTCAAGACATCCATTGGAATCCCGTGTCAAAAACTGGGAAGAAACACAACATAATTTAAAGATGGAACAATACAGACGTATATTTGGTGCTGCTGAACCAATTAAGAGAACAATGGAATTAAAAATTGTAGAGGCTACTGATTTTGTACCTTCTACCTTGGGTGGTGGTGCTAATGTGCATAGAGATATCTTGTTAAACAAGGATGCTTCTGTTGATTGGGAAGATGTTTACAATGGTATGAATCTAGTTTTAATCCTTTCAATTTTGTTATTAACATTTGTTTTTAGAATTTGAAAAAGAAGTTGATTTCCATACTGAAATGGAAAAAAAATTTGGTATTTAGATGCTCTAGATGTAAAACTTAATGGATATTATATTTCATGATTCATTTGATGAACTCTCTTTTTATCATGTAGAGGGAAGGCTAACAAAAAATAACAAAAACTAACAAAAAAAAACTGATAAGGAATATAATACTTTGATACCTAAATTATCAATAAACCTCTTACTACTAACAACTTTTACCAATTTTTAATCCTTCATATAAACATTTTAGCCGCTAAAACAGTAATATGGTCTTGTTACCCTCCTTGTTTTTCTAATGGAATGGTCACGTGATGGTATAATCACGTGATCACATCTAAAGTTTCCACAACGCGTTCGAGAAATTTACTAAAAAATTTTTGAACCATTGAAAATTTTTATGAAAAAGTGAAACATTTATCCAATTAAACCAAATATAACTGAAAATTGCCAGTACGTTCAAGAATTAAACTATTTATTCTTTATACTTGCAACTCAAAATAAAAAATAGAAATTGACTTCCTTACCAATTATATTAAAAGTCACAGCTCTTTTATCATACAAATAGCATTTTATTAAAAGAATCAACTTTTTTTGCATTTTTAAACAAATTACTCTAATCATGTCTCAAGTTCCCTCTCTATCTTTTGGTCCTTCTTGGATGCGCCCAAAACCTTCTTCAAGATCTTCATCTAATGATATTAGGGTACCAACTTCAGCTGACACTCAATTCAATAATGGTGGATTTTTCAATAATCAAGTACCTCATGATTTGTCTGCTTTATCTGGTATTGTTCAACAACCCCAATTATTTCCTGGTGGTCAACATTCACAACAGCACTTAAATCAACAACAACAGTTTATTAATCAACATCCTCAGAATGTCTTGAAGAAAAATCCAAATCTAAAGACATATACCGTTGATGAGCTAATGTCTGTATTGGCTAGCATGAAAGATGACCCTTCAAATCCTTTGGACTCATTCCGTCAATTAGATGCCATCAAGTCATTAGTGGAACAAATTGATCATGATAGGGCTTTACAGACTTCTATTTCGAAAAAGGATGCTAATAACCCTAATATTAATAAAAATACCAACAATGCTAACTCAATTTTGGATGATATTAATTCAAAATTGAATAATATTTCGAAATGGAGCTCCCAACAGCAACAACAACATGGTCATCATCAACAACAGCAACAGCAACAGCAACAACAACAACAACAACAACAACAATCTCAAAGTGCATTGGATTTTTCAAGTATCATTAATGGGATTAATCCAAAAAAAGTTCAGAATGGTGCAAATAGTGCTACTGGTTCTCCATTCGTACAACCCCCATTGCTGAACCAAGGTCCTCCAGGAATCTTTCCACAACAACATCATCAATCTCAACAACCAACTTTGTTACTCCCAGGTGAAATCAAATGGTATTATAAAGATCAAAATGACAACGAACAAGGTCCATTTGCTGGTGATATGATGCACAACTGGTATATAAACCAATATTTGACACCAGATTTAAGGCTTCGCAGAGAAGGTGAATTTACCTATACTACATTACAAGAGTTTACTATTAGTGTTGGAAACCAATTACAACCATTTTTGATACCATTACCAGATTTAAATCAAAAACAACAACAACAGCAGCAGCAACAACAATTTTCATCATTGCATAATAATTTTGGTTTTGATGCTTTTAACCAATTCCTACCTCAACAAGCTACTACTCCAACCAGTGTTAATTTCAACAATCTTTCTCTACAACAACAACAAGCTGCCCAGTTCTTACATTCTCAACATCAACCACAAGCACAACATCCACAACAACTTCAACAACAAAATTCATCTTGGGTTGAACATTCTGGTCGTTCTTCTCCATGGGTTTCCCAACAACCACTATCTACCGAATCTATCTCTACCCCAGATTTTAGAATCGGATCTCAATCTCCATTCTTGGCTAATACTTTTGCTGGTTCTAACTTATCTTTGAATAATTTGGGTACTGGTATTGCTCAACCACAACAACCACAACAACAACAACAACCTTCCTCAAATCCAGATGATGAGTTGTTCAACCAATTGCATTCGCAAGTTTTGAATGATGTTTTACAAGATGAAAATAAAGAACAGTCTATCAAACAACAAGTTCAACAACCTGTCCCACATCATGCTGCTCCTGCTGTTCAAAGTGAACCACAAGAACAACAAGAACAACCACAAATTGAACCAAAATCTGAACCAAAAGCATCAGTCGAATCTAAACATGATACTGTTGCTCCTGTTAAAGCTTCAGCATCAATTCCAACTTCAGTTTCTACTACAAAAGAAACTAGAAAAGAAAAGGCTGCTACTAAGGCTACACAAAAAACTTCTGTTCCAGCTAATGAAACTAAGAAAGTTGAAGTTAAAACTCAAGAAATCTCACCAGTTTCTTCTGCTCCACAATTAGCACCATGGGCTCAACAAACTGTTACTACACCAATCAAGAAAGCTCCAACATTAACTTTAGAACAAATTCAACAAATGGAAGCTGAAGAATCAAAAGCTAAAGAAAAACAAGATAAATTATTGGCTGCTCAATTGTTGGCCAAAACTGAACGTGAATTAAGAGAAACTGAAGCAGCTACAAAGCGTACATTACCAACTACTACCGGCTGGGGTGCTCCAACTAAACCAGTTGTTCCTGCAAAGACACTATTAGATATTCAACGTGAAGAAGCTGATGCTGCTAAAAAATCTGCTGCTTTAGAAAAAAAGAAAGCTGCTACTGCTACTATTTCTGCTGCATCAATTACTCCAGTTCCTGTTACATCCTCAGGTTCAGTTGGTTCTTTTGCTTCTATTGCTAATCAATCTGCTTCTATACATGGAAATGGTAATGCTTGGACTGTTGTTAGTTCTGTTAAAAAACAAACTCCAAAACAACAACCAGTTAAAGCTACTTCAACTACAAACAAAGTCACACCAGATGTTTTACGTAGTGTTTCTGCTCAAAACACAACTTCCACATCATCATATTCTTCTACTTCTTTTGCTTCTAAAAATGGTTCTCCACGTCAAGAATTTTTAAGTTGGTGTCGTACTACTATAAAATTGAACAGAGGTGTTAAGATGGATGATGTTTTACAAATTATGTTAATGTTACCAATTGGTTCGGAAAGTAGTGAAATTATTGCTGATACTATTTATTCAAACAGTTCTACAATGGATGGTAGAAGATTTGCACAAGAATTTATGAAACGTCGTAAAACTGTTGAAGATCAAGCTAGTGATGGTGTTTCTTGGTCTGAAGCACTACATATGTCTACCACTGATGAAGATGATGGTTGGGATTTCCAAGTCGTTGGTAAAAGAAAAGGTAGAAGAAATTGATTTTTGTCTTTTCTTTGTATGTTTTAGTTTATGTTGTTTTTTAGGAAAGAAAAATAGATAGATTTTCAATAATAATATTTATTTTTTGCATTACAAATTTTTAAATGTAATTATATATGTAATTGGTTTCATTCAGATTTTAAAACCCCTTTTGAATCTAATTCCAACCCCCATAACTCAATCAAATCCAATTTTATATCTTTAATGGCTTCATATCTTCTTCTTAAAGCTTCATTAAAGCAAATTTCTTGTAATAATGGAACAAATTTTGGAACCCAACCTTTTTTATATAATGCAGTTTCACCAACAATTTCTTGAATTTCCAATTCTTCTAATTTTTGAGCAGTTTGATATCTTTCATAAAGTTCATCACCAATAGAACCTCTTTGATATAATCCAGTTATATATTTTTCCAATTCTTTTAATTTAATTGTACGTCTAATTGATTCAGCACCTCTTCTTAATAAAGCAGCTTTCAATACTTTTTCATTTGGTTTTGGATCAGTTTCTTTCAATTGTAAATACATTTCTTTTGGATAATTTCTACCAAAAAATGGTCTTCTTTGATATAAATCATTTAATTTCTTCTTTCTATATTGAATTGAAAAAACAATTAAAGCAGTAACCATAACAGTAACATAGATCAAAGGTGTAAAAACCGAGATCTTATTGATCTCAATTTCTGGTTGTTCATCAGCCATCGTGATATTTCAGTATTGTTAGATATGTGATGGCAATAATGTTGTTAATTGTTAAATAGTTGTTTAGTGTTTTTTAAGACACGTCGAATTTTTTAAAAATTTCAACCGGGATATTTTGGCAGATTTTAATATCAGTTTAAAATTTGATAATTTTATTACAATTTTAAAAGAAAATTTAGACACAAAATTGGTAGGAAATTAGATAATATGATACTCTCTTTTCTTTTTGTGTAGTTTTTTTTTTTCTTTTATGGTTCTTTCAATGTGTATATTTAAATATTTGCAAAATCATTAAAATGGGTTCATAAGTCATAATGGTCAAAGTTGTAAATTTATTGTTTATCTTTCTCCACAACAATAACAGCTTTTCTTGTCCATTTTCTTGTTCTTGTATAACTTGCTATGGAATCAGTATAATTCTTATGTTGCCAATAATTATCATAATAACACCAACCTTCTCTATTAGCATTATTACAAAAAGTTGGATCAATATTCCAAGATTCTTCCAGCCATTGCCAATTATTTGAATTAAATGGGAATTTAAATTTTGAAGGTGGTGAAGTTTCTTGTAATGCTTCATTAGTAAAATTTGCTCTTTCATAAGGTAATAATTTATCACTCCAACCAATAGCAATCCATCTTCTTTGATGTTGTAAAATTTGGAATTGAATAATTTTACCACTTTTATGCACTGATAGTTTACTTTCATTAATAATTTTATAATTATTATATAAATAAGAAGTTGAATTTGTAATACCAATAAAGAAACTGAAAACACATCTAATCATTTGAGATCTCCAAAGAATTCTAATAGTAGCTTGTAACCAAGTAGTATGAAATAAAAACATAAGCATAGTATATAACATCAAATAAGTTTTTGGTAACATTAAATATTTCAATATCAAGATATGAATAGGTGTAATCAAAATGATGAAATTAAATAATTTCCTATAAGAAATCTCCAAAGTATTGAATGGAGTAAATAATATTGTTAATCTTGTACATAAATTATCCAAATTATCAATGATCTCCTCTAAAGTTGGTGAACTATCATCATTATAAATGTCTTTATAAACTGAATGGATATAATAATTAACACTGCCATATAAAAGTACAACCAACACCGGAACAAATAAATGATAAATCACATTATCATAGTAGATAACAATCAAGCACCAACACCATATGTGTAAAATTTTGTTATAATGATCTTTAGAAGTCCAAGTAAAATAATCTAACGCGGTATTCAATATTATGATAAGAGGAAACACTCTAAATAAAACAGATGTAATCAATGGGTTTGTTGTAGAAATGAGATTATTATTAGAATTTCTGGTGATATTCTCCTGCTTAACAAAACGAGCTCTGAACTTGTCATTACTTGACATTTTGTAATTCTTGTATTTCTTGTGTTGTAATTGTGGAGATCAACAACTTTTCGGTATAAATTTAACAACCTTTTAAAACTTTAAAAACATTAACAACTACACAATTTTGGAAAATTGGATCAAAATAACAAAAGAAAAATTACTATTAAAGTTACTATTTTTTTATATTTGTTAATTCAATTTTATTAGTGATTTTCCAACTTGAAATGAGCAACTCACGACGCTCTATTGGACGTTCCTCAAGGCCCAAGAAAAGTACTATTCCTCAAAGTTTAGGTCCATTGTATACTGAAGATGATGAGGATCAAGATGAATTTGAAATTAATACACAAATGTTGAATGCCCCTCTACATTCTTCAAGTTCAAATTTAAATACTAGCCTTGGTATTACTTCCACTGATCTTCCAAATACTGGGTTTAACAACAACGGTAATATTACAATATGCAGTACTAGTAGTGTTAATGGTGGTGGTATAGGGTCTCCAAATGTTGAAGACCAATTTTCAACTTCATTTATGGACGGTTTAATTAGTGGTAATCCTATCCCTGGAAATTTACACATGTCTCCAAATGTTTCGATTCAACATTTGATTAAAAGATATGGTGCTGTGAACTTAATTAGACAATTATCAACTGATTTGGCACAAAGAGATGCTGAAATAAGTTTATCAAGAAGAAGACATTCTCAAAAAGAAAATTATTTAATTAAATTATTAAATGAATATGGAGTTTCTAGAAGTGAAATTGAATCTGATTTAAAAAATAAATTAAAATTAGAAGATGAAAATGATGAAAATTCTTTGGAGAATTTAATTAATGATGCAATGAGTGAGAATTTTGATGATATTTCTTCAATAATTAAACCTGTTGATTCAAAAAATTCAAATAATTCTTTACTTTCAACTTCAAATTCAAATCAAACTTCAGGCTCAGAAAGAACTTCAACTGTTTCCCCACCTACTCCAAACACTTTAAGAAGATCATACTCAGTTTCATCCCCATCATCTGCATCAAAAGAGTTTAATTCTCATCATAATTATAATCATCGTCATCATCAAAACAACTTGCATTATAACAGAAATACACAAAATAATATCAACAATAATAATAATGATAATTTAATGAATAATAATAATAATAATCCCGATGATTCTAACTATTTGTTGAATGTTGTTTCTCATAAATTCCTGAATCATGTTCCACAGCCAGTACATGATGTCATAATCAACAATACAAATAATAAAAGATTAGTTCCTGTTGAAATGGAAATTATCGATAAATCAAATTCAAAACCACCAACATATCAAGATCAAGCTAAAGATGAAGTTTTAAATGAAATGGGATATGTGGATAAATATGGTTTCCTTTATGATAGATCTTCTCAACGATTAATTAAAGAAAATGATGATATCGATCCATCTAAAAATACTAATATAACATCAACCACTACAACTACAACCATATTAAATGATAATAATAGTGCTAATATTACAGTCACAACAAGACCTCAATCGATGGTTTTAGATAAATCATTAACATCAAAATTATTAGAAATTGCTAATGATTATGATAAAAATCAAAAATATAATAAAAAACAATATGATGAATTTATTAAAAAAATTACAGTTTTAAAAAATGATACTGAAAATAATGATGATTTATTAGTTATAAATGGTGAAAATATTTCTCATTATAAACATTTATACAATGAATTTGTAAAATTAGTTCAACATGGTATTCCAATGAAATATAGAACCAAGATTTGGTTTGAACTTTTAGGTTCTAAAACATTAATGACACCATCAGAATATGAAACTTTATTACATAGTACTAAACCAAATAAAGAAGCAGAATCACAAATTCAATTAGATTTATACAGAACTATGCCATTTAATGTTTTTTTTAAAGATGATGGTCCTGGTTTACATAAACTACAAAATGTTTTGAATGCTTATAGTAGAAAATATCCAGATGTTGGTTATTGTCAAGGTATGAATTTTATTGTGGCTATTTTTTTATTAGCTTTCCCAGTTGAAGAAGATGCATTTTGGGCATTTATTGGATTAGTAGAAAATATTTTACCAGAGAATTTTTTCAAATTAACTAATGTTCAAAATTATATGGAAGTTTTTAAAAAAAATTTTGTTGAACATTTACCTAAATTAAATGAACATTTCCATTATATGGATGTTGAATTAGATCCAATCTGTTTTAACTGGTTTGTCTCATTATTTACAGATAGTTTACCTATTGATATTGTATTCAGAATTTGGGATAATTTAATGTTAATTGGATTTGATGCAATTTTTAAAACTGCAATTGCATTATTTAAAATATTTGAAAAAAATTTGCTGGATTTAGATTCAAATATTGAAATTTATGAATTTATGAAGAATTTAAATAAAATTAATTTTAATCTAAAAAGTACAGATTTAATTAGAATCAGTACTGGTATTAGTATTAAAAAAATTAAATAATATTAAATATGTATATTAAAATGACATGATATGACCTTAATTAGATTTATGTATTAGTATTGATATTAGTTGTATGCAAATGACTAGAATTCAGTAAATTTCTTATCTTCTTTTGTAAATTTGATGATATTATCAATAACGTTATATTGGAAACAATTTAATAGAGTTGGGAAAACCAGCATAACCAACACGATTTGAACATTTGGGTAATTATCTGACCAGCTTAATACCCAATCTGCAAATTTAATAAAAATAGGAATGTATAATAACAAATAAATCACACATTTCATAATAGATAATGCAATAATAAAGATTATTAGTTGTTTTAAAAAATTCTTAAATTGTGGAGGATTACCATAATTCCCACTTTCAATCCCTTTAATATGTAAATGATCACAAATTTTGTATACAAACATTAAAGAACACCATAATATTGGAACACCAATAGTAGTATCCATTAACAGATTAATAAAATACCAATCACATTCATTACCATTATCATCATCTTTATCATCACGTATGTTATTTAATAAAAAAAACAGAATCTTTTTTGATTTAATTAACGATAATCCCAAGTTTAACATATGAACACCAAAAGCACCAAACACTTGTTTTGAAACATCATAAATCCAAACTTTCCAGGGCCTTTTTGGATGTTCATAAACCCTTTTTATAAGTAAAGATGACACAGCCAATGTACCCAGGCATGACTGAATCACAATAGAAACAGGACCAAGAAGTTCACAAGACATGATTAAGTTCACTTATGATTCTTCAAACAATATTTGTAACTAGATTTAGATATTTTTTTGTGTTTTGAATATAAATAATGGAGTTTATTTTCTCCACAGAGTTGATGGAATTTTGTTATTGTTATCGCATAAATCTAATAATGTGAAACCCTAAAAACCCTAAAAATAAAAAACAAAAAACGCAGTATTCTTCAGTGGCAAAAATAAATATATTTAAATAGGATAAACGTTTCAAAAAGATAACTTTGAAAAGACTATATTCCATTTAATTAACAACCACTTAGATCACGTGATTTAACGCCTGTTACGTAATCTACGTTATAAATATTGTTCTTAGCCAAAATTTTATTAGTTGTCCCAGTGGCCGAGTGGTTAAGGCGATGCCCTGCTATTTATAAGTAGCTGTTAGGCATTGGGTTTTACCTTCGCAGGTTCGAATCCTGTCTGTGACGCTTTCTTTTTTTAAAAAAAATACTACAAAAGGTTAATATTGTCTACTCTAATCATCAAGCTTGATTTTTGAATATTAATTGTTGATCCAAGATTGCGCGTGCAGTTATTTTTAATACAGATGAAGAGAAGAGTTGATTTGTTTTCACTTTCCATATATTAGAGTTAAATGTGACACAAAAAGAAAACCTATGAACGTGCTGAATTGGTAATGAAAATTCAATTGTCTCAAAACTCTATGGTTTAGCATAGCTCTCATATCATGCTATAATGTTTTTTAAATTTTCTTGATCTCAAATCACTAATAATTATCTGCATTAAAATGCATGATATTGCATGAGTATCTCTAAAAGACAATTTTATTTCTGGGTACAAAGCTAAAAAGTTTAGATTATACCTGTAAACACGATATTAGTTTCTATTTGTTCTTCTTCAAATATATTTACTTAGTTGTTCCTCTATTTCAGTATTGCTAACCAAAATTTTGTAATAAATTGTCGTGGTCTGATGCAATTTCTGGTAAAAGTTTTAAACGGCTGCTGAGAGTTCTCACATGCGTCTATAAATTTTTGAACAAATTACAAAACCAAATTTATTTATTTAAGTTTTCTTCTTTATTTTTTATTCCACACCTATTAGTTCTCATAGATTTTTAAAAATGTTGGACTGTTTTGATAGATTATCACATTTACTAAGCTCTGAAAAAAATGTGTCAAAGTCTATTTTTGTGCTTCCAACAAATAATTCAAACATCACAGTTCCAGAACTAGATAGTTCAAAATACTTATTAAGTGAAGTTAAAGTGTTAACTTTCATTTATTTGGAAGAATTACTATTAGCAGAGACTTTAGATCAAAAGGCTATTGATCAAACCACTGCTTTATGTGAGTTTTTACAAGGAATACCATTCAATTCTAAAGATTTAAGTGTTGAAGTTCAAAAAAAAATGGAAAATTTGGGCTCAAAAAGTGATTCTGCTATCAAGAGGCTGCAGCTAGAAGAACTAAAGAGAATAGGTATCAGACTTTGATTAACAGCAATTGTAAGGTGAGAGTTGTGTTTAATAATGAATGTATGGTTTAAAAAAAAACACTTGTAAATTTCCCCAAACTGGTCTAAAATAAAATCACTTTTTTCATCTATAACCTTATTCAATTGACCTTTAAACCTCTCTTTCTTTAGTTCATTCATATTTCATCGCTTATTAGTTGTCTTTATGATTATGTAATCTTTGGAGATGAGTTCCCGATAATGTTTGATGTTGATGTTGAGTAAAGTGAACAAAACAAGTGAAATTTCCTTCAGTCATATAATGATGTTAAGAAGTATCCCTTTAAGAGTTTCAAGACTAAGTACTAATGTGCGGTGCTCTCGTGTGTTGTTGAACCAGAAGAGATTCATTTATTTCTCACAAGTCAAATTCAACGAATTACCATCAAAAGAAGAAACATTAGCTAAATGTGAGTGGTTTTATTAATGGTGTTTTATTCTTTACTAACTTTTTTTGCATAGTTTCTTTTCCAAAGCATACAGCCAACATTAAAGATATTAATGCAGATTTGGATTCTTTTCTAGGTTCCAGTGTTACAATATCAGGTTGGATAGACAAGAAACCAAAAAAGATTGGTAAAAATCTAGTATTTGCTACTTTGAGAGATGTTCATGGCAATATAAATCAAGTTGTTGCTACTGATGATCTGTATGCAAATTTATTAAGGACTCGTCAAATTGAAGATTGTGTTTCTATGACTGGTACTGTTCAACGCCGTGCTGTTGCTAAAAATCAAACCCAAGATGATAACTTATGGGAGTTGAAAATTGATCACTTCCAACTTTTAAATTCAAGTTCTATCATTGCTTCCCAACTAGAATCTTTAAGAAGTACACCAGAAGCATTCCCACCGGAACATAGATACCTACAATTAAGATTACCATATTATCAGCAAGCATTGAAAAAAAGATCATTAGCTGCTCAGGTTGTAAGACAACATTTAGTTGATCATAAATTCACTGAAATTGAAACACCAATATTATTTAAGTCAACACCAGAAGGTGCTCGAGAATTTTTAGTTCCAACAAGAAAATATGATAATTTTTATGCTTTACCACAATCACCACAACAATATAAACAATTATTAATGGCTAGTGGTGTTGAGCGTTATTTCCAAATTGCAAGATGTTTTAGAGATGAAGATTTACGTGCTGATAGACAACCAGAATTTACACAAATTGATCTTGAAATGGCATTTGCTGATGCTAAAGATGTTCAATCTGTTATTGGTTCTTTGGTTAAAAAAGTTTGGTCAATTGTTGCAAAAGAAGAAATTGAAAGTCCAGGTGCTGAAGAAGGTCAAGATTTCGTTCATTTAACTTATAAACATGTCATGGAAAGTTATGGTATTGATAAACCAGATTTACGTTCAGATTTATCCTTCCATAATTTATACCCATTTGCTAAAGCTATTGAACACCCAATGTTCCCTGTTTTTGAGGTTTGTGTTTTAAAACAAGGTTCTAGAACATTCAACAAGAAATCTAAAGTTTATCAACAAACTGAGTATACCAATCGTTCACCAAGATTCATTCCAATTAAAAAGGAAGAAGACTTACAGCATTGGCATGAAAAATTTGCTGGTATGGTGGAATTTAATGATTTAGAAAGTATCCAATCGAAATTAAACTTGGAAATAGGTGATTTAATTGTTGGTTCTACTAGAGAAATTTTCCCATTTGAAAATCCAACTCCATTAGGAAGATTTAGACAACTAGTTATTAGTGAATTACCAAAAGAATACTGGCATAGACCAAATCCTAACAGCACTAAATTTTATGGTGCTTGGATTGAAAGTTTTCCATTGTTTAGCCCTATTGAAGTTGAAACCACCAATACTACAGAAAAACAAGCATACCCAGAATTTGATTATAAGTCTTACACTGCCACTCACCATCCATTCACCATGGTTAATCTTGAAGATTATGAATATTTGAAAACTGATCCATTAAAGGCCCGTGGTGACCATTATGATCTAGTTATTAATGGTGTTGAATTGGGTGGTGGTTCAAGAAGAGTTCATGATGCTGTTTTACAGAAATATATATTTAAAGAAATTTTAAAAATAGGTCATTATGATGAATTGTTTGGTCATTTATTGAATGCACTAAGTGTTGGTTGTCCACCTCATGCTGGTTTAGCTATTGGGTTTGACAGAATGTGTGCCATGTTAATTGGTAGTCCAAGTATAAGGGATGTTATTGCATTCCCAAAAACTCAAAATGGTTCTGATTTATTAGTTCAAAGTCCAAGTACTGTTCCAGATAAAGTTTTGAGTCAATATTTCATCCAGACTGTCAAAAATTAAGAGATAAGGTTCAAAACATGTACACTTTTATATAGATAATTTCATGTAAATAAATTTACGTTTCAAACATTTTTATGTTGAAGTATCTGTTTATTACTAATGATTCAAATCAATTGAATCATTCTATATACATTTTACTAAAAAATTTTCTACAATTTTACAGCTATATACCTCTACAGTTATAAGTGAGGACCCATGGTAGCTCTAGAGGTGATTCCAATAGTAATGAGAAATATGATCCATGAAAAAGGTCAAATTAATGAACCTTTTCCAAACCTCTGTGTTGATATATTAACTCACAAAAAGAGAAGAGAATTAGAAAAAGAAAAAATAAAAAAGGAAATAAAAAAAATTATGAATATGGAATCATATGGGTCATGATTTATTAAGCCTTCCTAATCATGAACCCATCAGCAATGGCTATAACCCAAAAAAATCCTTTTCAAAGTGTTAAATAAAAGCAAAAAACCAAACGTAACTCAAAAATTCAAACAATTGTATCAAAATAAATATTGCAAAAACAAATATGTGTAGAAAAAAAACAAGAACTTATGGATGAGCAGCAACTTCTGTGGCCATAACTGGAGGAGCATATCCTAAAATTGTGGACTTTGGTGCAGACTCATATCTTTGTTTGTTGAAAAAGTCCGAAATAATTCTAACGTATTCATTTGGTCTGTGATCTAAAATGTCATGTGAAGAATTGACATCAGTAAAACTATTGTTTGGGAAATGATCTTGAATCTTTTTAAAGCCTTCTTTACAAATGAATGGACTCTTCAAACCACGAATAAACTTGACAGCACCTTCAAATTCCAAATTAGAAGTAGATTCAACAGGCCAGTCAGAAACATCTTTAATAGTCATATCTTCCATTTGACGGATTGGATTCAAAAAATGAATATAACCATCATCAAAGTCAATAACAGGAGATTTGAAATCTTTTGGTGCCTTGTTAACCAAATTGACCAACAAATTTTTTCTAACAACTGGGTTTGGTAGGTATTTTTTCATAGCGTCAGAAGCTTTTCTCTTCCAGTCTTTATCATCAGCTTTAATCTTAGACTCATTCAAAACATGAAGCATACTTTTAATGTATTGTTTCATGTACATTTCAATGTGTGGTTGTTGGACTGGGGCATTGTCGATGATAACAGCACTTTTAATCAATTCAGGGAATCTTAAGCAAGTTAACATTGAAATTTTAGCACCTAAAGAGTAACCAACCAATTTAACTTTTTTCAAGTTATGGTCAAGACAAAATTGTTGGACATCTTGAGCCAAAGTATCATAGTTGAAAGGTTGAGCATGAGCAGTTTCACCATGATTTCTTAAATCAATAGTATAGACTGGTGTATGTGTAGCATCTGCAATCAATTTGGAATCTTGAGAATAAGATTTTTTGGAACCAAAAATACCATGAAGAAACAAGATAGGTTCATCTGGGTTTGTATTCAAGTGTTGTTGTAAAGATGTAGCAGGCTTATGTAAATCATAAGCTAATTTAACAGTTTCTTGATGAGGAAGCTCATTTTTCAATTGGTTAACGCTTGATCTTAAAATTCTAGTTGCAAACATTCTCTTTTTTTTTGCTTCAATGAATAAAACCCAACTTGAATCTTATTGAATGCTACTGAATTTCTGTGCGATTGGCCATCCTTTTATAATTTTGGTCTCTGTCCATAATTGAACTTTTGTCCTTTGCTCAATAATGTTCATTTCAACACAATTACGTTTTTCCATCAACAAATTATGCGCGTGTCTGTATGATGCTGCAAGATGCTGTATTACATTGACACAAACCACTGACGCCCTTATTTGTCCCATAACCAGGATGAATTAAAAGAGAAAAATTAGATATTTAGAATCTGTGAGTTTTGAAAAGTTTTCCTAAATTTCTCCTGTAACTCTAACTCTTCAATTGAGTTGAGTTGAACCTTGATCTTACCTACATTACACAAACCGCGTGTCATTTCTAGAATTGGCAGAGGCGCGATATTACCTAATTGAACGTCAAAGTTTCAAAAGTAATATATCCTTTTGGGACAAGTGGGACAAAGTGGGACATTTTTCAATTTTTTCTTTCTAAAATTACCTCGACATGTGTATAACCCTACTGAGCTGGGTATTGCTTTCTGGTTCGGGCAGTGTTTTTGTTTTTCTTTTTTCAATTTTAGAATTCATTTCTTTCAAAAGAAAAGTTTTTCTTTCAGGGAGTCGGAACTCCGAGAGCGGTTTAATTCTTTGAATGGTTGACTCGAGTTCGAACCTCGAGAGTTGTTGAGTTTTTCTAGAAATAATAGTTACCGTTTGGATTTACTACAATAGTTAAACAATATCTTGTATTAAAACACGCATATGCTTTTAATAACCTGGAACCTAATACAAAAAAACATAACCCAACCTCAATTAACAATAAAATATCAATATAAAAATAATGTAATTAATAAAACGTATCATAATATAATAATTTTTCTAATTAAGCTCTGGCATCAACCAATGGAGCTTGATCAGCGTTCTTCAATAGTTCACTAGAAACCTTAGAAGCAATGTCATCAACTGGAGCAATTTGTAATGGTTCTTCATCCTTCAAGTTGTACAAAACTTCATCCAATTCATTGTCTTTGATTTCAGCGACAGCAGAAGTACCAATGTGTCTCATATGTTCTTGTAATGTTCTGAATCTGGTCAATTTGAAGAAATCACACAAAACTCTAACATATTCGTTTGGTCTTTCATTTAACATGAAATGAGTAGTGTTCAATTCAGTCATAGTGTGATTTGGGAAATATTTATTGATAGCTTCTTTACCTTCCTTGTTAATGAAATCAGATTTCATACCTTTCAAGAAATGAATTGGACCATTGAATTGTAAACCTTCAACTTCTTCAGATGGCCAAGCAGAAACATTTTTAACAGCAACTTCAGTCATGTGGTCAACAGGGTTTTGGAAATGTAAGAAACCATCATCATAGTTAATAACTGGAGAACGATAATGTTTTGGAGCTTGCTTGATTAAGTTAGCCAATAGATATTCACGGATACCACCATTTGGAATATATCTTTTCATGGCCATAGAAGCCTTGTTTTTCCAGTCCTTATCTAATGCACTAATCTTAGCATTGTTAACAACATGTAACATAGACTTGATAAATTGAGCCAAGAAGATTTCAATATGTGGTTGATTAACTGGAGAGTTATCAATAACAACACCACTAGAAACCAATTCTGGGTTCTTTAAAGCAGTCAACATGGCAATCTTTGCACCCAAAGAATAACCAACCAAACTGATTTTTTTCAAGTTATGATCTTCACAGAAGTCAACAACATCTTGAGCCAAAGTAGAGTAGTCAAATGGTAAAGCGTGCATAGTATCACCATGATTTCTCAAATCAACAGTATAAACGGGAGTATGAGTGGCATTGGCAATTTTTTGACAATCTAATCTATAGTTTTTCTTGGAACCAAAAATACCATGAACAAAGATAATTGGTTCGGAAGATCTGATACTTAAATTTGGGTTAACAGTCTTGTTTGGCATGTGTAAATCATAAGCCATTTTGACTCTGTTATGAACTGGTAAAACTTGTTTAGTAGCTTCAGCGGCTTGCTTTCTCAATATTGGAGTGAAGAACATTGTAATTTATATGTGAATGTAAGAATGTTTAATAAAATGCAAAATAATAATATGGAATTTGAATATGAATAGTTTTGAATATGAATAAATTTTAGCTGCTGTGGATTTGTTGTATGTAACTGTAATAATAAGTTGTAAAATTAATTCTGATCGAAGATGACAACGATTTAGAAATAGTTCAAAAGCAGCTGAAGCAAATGTTTAAATATTAGATTGAATAAGCAAGCCATGAATAATTGAGGGATATAAGCACCATATTTATATTTTTATTTCTAATTTGTTCTGATTGCAAAAGTATTTTTTGATGGAAAAGAAGTTTACAAATTTTAAGGTCGGCATTGAGACTCGGGACTGATTATTAAAATATAAAGTCTCTCAGATTTAAAAAAATAGGTACAAAAACAAAACCAAAAAAATAAATTTTTAAATAGTTCTATTAAAATTCATCCATCTCAAATTTATTTTTAATTTTTATCGTTATTACAGCTGTTTTCAATGATGATGAAGTTTATAAATGGTTGAATTGCACTTAAACCCGAGTCTTTGTTTTTGCATTTTTATACATATGCAAAAACAATTAAGGACTAAGACCCAATTTTGAGTGCTTTGATCTGCTTTCAGACCCTGATGAAGACCCGGGGAGTACAAGCGGCTAAACTTTCCGATGAGGTTTGAGCTATGGAAGTTTATAGGTTAATTAATAAAAGAAAGACATAAAAGAAGAAGGTTTATCTCTGTAAATCTAGAGCTAGATTAAAATCGGAAGCTCAATTGTATAGATTGGGACCTGTACGTAATACGGTATTTCGGTACCTCCTATTCAATTAACCAGCACAGCGAAAATTGGCTCAATATTGTCTCTCCAATACTTAAAACTCAACTTCTGGTAAAGTTTCTATTATTTCTCTATCTTCACCGAACATCGCAAAACACTTTTAACCCTGTGTCTTTTCCAGTACTAGTCTTAAGTCCAGCACTCTGTAGAGAGTAGCCTACCATTTCCTAATTGGTAATTGGCTACAACGCTGCCTCAAGCAGGGGATTAAACTGTCGTTTCTTTTTCTTTAGGCAGGAGATAGGCAGAAGGTGCCACTTACGGCAGAAAAATATAGTGAATGAAAAAGGCTTTAAGCACACCTCTTAAGCTGGAGCAGATAAAAATATGATAAAGCAAAAGGATTTTGCTATTACTTCAAATTTATTCCAGTATCTCTATTCAAGTTTCCAAACGAAATCGTAAAATTGACAAAAAAACCTCATAACAAATGCGGTATCTACATATGTCCTAAACTCCAGTTCAAAAACACAGGATAATAATATAACTTACAGCTACTACAACAGTTCAAATATAATTTTTCAGAAACGGAGGCCGTTGAGGCACTTTTTTCTCTTTTTACTTAATCCAGTGTCAAGCCCATATGGCCGCTAATAATCTCTTATATCTTGTGTTTAAAAATCCACGGTTACTAGGAACTAATTAACTACTGATCAAATAGATTAAAAAATCATGAATCATGAATCATTAAGAAGATGTAAATGTTGGAGTAAAAGCTAATTTTAGAAGTCTGCCTTCTCTTCAGTCTCACTTTCATCAACTGGAATGCCCCATTCTTCAATTTCAAATCTCTTTCTACCATTTCTAAATGCAAACTCGCTCTTCATAACCATCATCTCACCTCTTTCACTTAATATAGGGACCTTATAAACATGTACTAACCCATGTTGCACTTTACTTGGTTGATTTTTGTATGCTTTTTCTAAAAATCTCATCATATCTTGGTTAAATGGCTCTAATTGAATAACACCATCAAACAAATGTTCAATGAACTTAACAGTACCACTATCTTCCCTTGGGAATAAATCGGTGGATAAACTTCCCATAACAGTAACATTATTATACTTTCTAGTGATTGATCTTAACGAATGAATAAAAGGTAAAATTTGTTCTGGCTTAAAAAACTCCATAGGGTACATTGATGGATTTAAAAATGATGGAATAACAAGTCTAATAACTTTTTTTTTGTGTTTTGCAATAATTATTTCTATTCTCTTGATCATAGTGATGAAATCTTTCGTTATTGGCACAACAGTTAATTCTTCTGTAGAAACACCACTTAACTTGCTAGTAATATCAAATTGGTGAGTATAATCTTTCAAGTTTTCATCTGTAACATCAGCACTATTGCCTTTATTATTATCCTTATGCAAGCCATATCTCCAAGCAATCTTCAAATCACTATCACTATGCACTAAATTATCCACACTTAATTTATTTTCATTTTCCATAATCTTACGCTTCTTAATTTCTTTAGAACTACCTTTATAAACATCAAATAAGTCTTTTCCATATTGGGCATCATTAGTCAACACAACGACATGTGTGTTTGATTTATTCGTTTCTAATCTGTTATGAACAATACCTTGACTAGCAAAACATTTTAACAATACAGAATTGAAATCTGTAGTACCCACTTCTTCAACTAACAACATTGTACCAATAGGAAGGCCTTGGTGTCCCATAATTTTGTCTAAATCACTAGTACCAGTGGAAAGTGTAGATTGGGAAGTGATAACAGATGGTTTAATACCAGGATGTTTAGTTTCTTCTTCTAAAGATAGATTTTTTAACTGTGTTTCAATTGGAGCAGTAGGTCTATTGATTGCACTACCCCTATTAGGCAAGATACCAGGTGGAGCTCTTCCAACTGGACCACCTCTCCCAGGAACTGCTGCTACTGGCGTTTGAGCACCAATTGGAGCTTTACCTGGTATAACAGGTACAGGACCTCCTCGAGCAACACCTGGACCACCCCTGTTTGGCACTGGACCACCGGGAACTCTTGGATTTCCAATGACTTCTGCTCTTTTTCTAAAAGACATTATATCTTGAACAATGATTAATACTTAATGTTTAATACCAGTTGAATATATATAAAAAAGCTCATCGCAACAAAAATTTTTGGAACTGCCCTCGGAAATTGGAATTAGTAAACCGGATTTCCGCCACCGAAATCCTTTTTTTTTTTTTTGATGATCACTTGATCCCAAAAGATGCCAAAATCAAAGTACAAAACAGAGTTGATTACTACAACTATAACAATTTTCATTTGCTAGAAAAGGAATACTGTTGCTGAGTTTACTATTATATTATAGTTTAACATGAGTCAGGAGTATCAAAACCCATTAGAGGGCAAGCATTTTGATGAAAACATTAACAAAGATGAGAATGAAAACAACATTGCCGCTGACCGTGATGATGCGCAAACAATGGTGGGTGGTGACACTAGTGCTCAAATGAATGCGTCACCTCTTGCTACTGTTACTTATCAAAGGGGTGCTAGTGATTTAGATGGCTCTACTGTCGTTAACGGTGATTATTTAGATCCCACAAAGATTGATGTCTCTCATAGACGTACATTATCTAGTGAAGAAAGATTTAGAGCTCAAGTTTCTCAATTACAATACAATGATAACAAAGTTGCATTGGATCGTTCAATTTCAACAGCTATGCAAATGTTGGGTGAATTACAATATGAAAACAAGCAAAGAGCAGTCTTCTATCCGGATGGTGGTGATTCTATTTCTGAAAAATTAAACTCCAAGAAATCAAATTTAGCTGTGTTAAGAAAAAATTCTATACAATCAGCTAATTCTATCAACACTTCTTCTGATACTGTTGCATCTATCAATACAGAAAATGATGAAGATCGATTGGATATTTTGAAACTAAACATCAAGTTGGATAATTCTCAAGTTTCTTATTTGGATAAGTCTGCCATTGCTCATATTTTGGATGAAAAGATCACATCTGTTATTAAACATCTTTACGCTTTGAAGGATCGTATTGATGATACATCTTCAAAAGTTTTTGTTACTGGTGATTTAAATTCTGGGAAATCAACTTTTTGTAATGCTTTATTAAGAAGAAAAGTTTTACCAGAAGATCAACAACCTTGCACTGCTGTTTTCTGTGAAGTTATTGATGCAAGAGTTAATAACGGTGTTGAAGAAGTTCATGCGGTTCCACTTGGTTTGGAATATGATATTACTAATGAAACCACATATGAAATCCATCAATTAAAAGAATTGGAAGATTTAGTTGGTGAATCTGATAAATATGCAATTTTGAAAGTTTACGTCAATGATAAAAGAACATTTGATCAAAGTTTATTAAGAAATGGTGTTGTTGATATTGCTATTATTGATGCACCAGGTTTAAACATGGATTCTTATCAAACTACTGAAGTTTTCTCAAGACAAGAAGAAATCGATTTAGTTGTGTTTGTTGTTAATGCTGAAAATCACTTTACATTATCTGCTAAAGAGTTTATTGCTACTGCTGCAAATGAAAAGAAGTTGATTTTCATTGTTGTTAACAAATTCAATAATATTAAAAACAAAAACAAATGTATGTCTAAAATTTTGGAACAAGTTCAAGATTTATCTCCTGAGACTTATAAGGATGCTAGAGATTTTGTTCATTTTGTTTCTTCTGATGAAGTTGTTGATAGCTTACCAGCTGATGATGGGGGTGATGATGGTGATGATGATGATAATAATAATAATAACAATGGTGATCCAGAAGGTTTCCCAGATTTTGACAGACTAGAAGCCAGTTTGCGTAATTTTGTTCTACAAAAAAGAGCATTGTCTAAATTACAACCTGCAAAGACTTATTTAACTAAATTATATGGTGATGTTGAAACTTTAGCCTCTTTTAATGAAAAGCTTTATACTGCTGATAAAGAAGAAATGTTGGTTAAATTGAATGAAATTAACCCTGTTTATGAAGAACGTTTGGTTGAAAGTGTGAAAGTTCATGAACAATTGGAAATCGTTATTGAATCAACATGTGAAAATGTATATAAATTCACCAGGGAAAAGATTAGTTCAACTTTGGAAACTATAGGTGATCATCCAGTTGTTCCATACAATGGTATTCAACATCTTTTTGAATATACTGTTCAAACCCAAAACCAATTAACTAAAGACATTTTGGAATCAGTTCAAATTTCTGAATCATATGCTAAAAAGCAAACAAGTGCTGGTGTTGATAAGATTCAAGCAATTGGTACCGAGACATTGGGCAATGATTACACAAATGAAAAGGTTTTTAGAGAAGATTTCATGTTTACAAGACAAAGAGATACTATTTCTAGAAGATTGGATGATTCTGTTTCTATTATCGATTTCTTTGATCCTTCTTTTGAAGGATTTTTTAGATTTTTTGGTATTAATCCAGAAACCAAATCACCATCAAGTTTATTGGTATGGAAGAATTCTTTATATTCTGTCGGTTTATATACAGCTTCAAAGATGGCCTCTACTGGTAATATCGTTAAAGGTGTTTTCCAATTTGGTTCCTGGTTTTCATTTAGTAGTTTGAAATATTTGGTTGTTCCGTTAACTATTGCAGCTGGTGTTGCAGGTTTGACTTATTTAATTGTTGATATTCCAAATGCTCTTCCAAGAAATTTAGCTAAAAAAATTAAATTTCAAGTTGAAGAATTAGATTATCCACATCAAAATTCTGAAAGAATTGCCAAAGAATGTCGTAAAGTTTTAAAATATCCAGCTAGAGATGTAACAAATAGTTTCCAAACCTCATTAGATAAACAAGTTGTTGAAAAAGAAAAAATAATGAAAAATATCAAGGATGCAGATGTTGCCACAAATTTTTTTACAAAATTGTTACAAAGAGCTCAACAACAAAAAAACTTGGTTGATAGTTTTGATTTGGATGCTATTACACAAGTTGAATAAGGTTTGTTCATATTTTCTCACTGCATTTACTACTTTCTATGAAAGATTCACCCATTTGTATATAACTTTTAATTCTAATGTTCTTATGATTTGATGAAAAGGTAAAAAAATTTGTAGTAAATTAAAAAAGTTTTATGTGGATGCATATTCATGCGCAAAGATATTAGTTAGTAAATATAATAAAATAATAGACTGACATAAAAATAATTAGTTGTTTTTCAATGATAATATATAAAGCATGACATAATCATCATGAAATGAATATAAATAAATATTACCATAAAACGATATATTGATATTTTTTTTTTCTATTAAAACATGATTTTACTTGTAATTGAGCTAATGAACACAAAAAAAAAAAGTGGTTTTAACTTTACTAAAACCAGCTTTAAAAAAAAATCATATTCACTAACAAAATTTCATTTTAATTCAAAAACTTGTTAAATTTAACAAATTTTGTCATTCTTATCAAAAAAAGTTGATCTTTGATTTTATTTATGAAAAAAAAAACTATTTTGAGGTACAAACTCCAAATTTTATCAAAGAAATCGTCAAACACTAAAAACAAATGTCTATGCTTCAATTGCCTAATGAGGTCTGTTACCTTATATCGAACTACCTTTCAGTGAATGACTTACTTAATCTTCGAGTGGTATCAAAACTATCAAAAGAAACAATTGAAAATGATCCTATTTGGTTCAATATTTGTCTAAGAAATTGGTATGATTATGATAAAATCCCAGGTGGTGGTCCCCATCTGATACAAAAGAATAAAGATCCATTTCAGTTGTTTTTGAAAAGAAAGATTCAAGATTGTGAAATATATCGCAATTTATATCAAATTTATGACTCGAAATTTAATGCTGATGTATTTAATATGTGTTGGGATTTTTTAAAAAATATGAAAAAACAAGAAGTTTATCCAATATTGACAAAAATAGTTGAAACAGAAACTCAATTATCAGTTAAAACATATGCTCAACAATTACTTTATGGGTTTAATCATGAAGTTGTTTATCGTGCTATTGATTACATGCGAACTACAAAACATAAAACAGCTGAAAATTTAGAAGAATTATTATTTAATTTATCTCATATGGATACTGGGTTTCATAAATTGTTTAAATATAGACATGAGTTCTTAACAAAGATTTATGAAAGAATTGAAGATTATTTACAACCAACAATGACCAATACTAAAAAAATGTTAATAATTATAAAACAATATAATCTTATGATAAAAGAATTTCCATGGGAACCTATAAATGAAAAAGATGCACAAGAAATGCTTTCTTTAGTAAGAGTTTATTCTGGTGAATTTGTTGGTAATCATTATTTAGTTAAAGCTATTTTACAAAAAATTGCCCGTCATTTCAATGTTCCAGTTAAAGTGACAAGATTATTTTTAATCGTTCAAGATGAAACTGCACAAAATGGTATTACTTTTATTGAAGATTTTCAATCAAATCGTTTTATTTTACCAAGGTATTCTGATGTTTTGGGTACAGATGATCCTTCCCAAGTTGATCCAAGAATTAAAGAATTATTAACTAAAGAAGTTTCATTAGAAGAAATCAAACAAAATATTTTTCAAAGACCAATTAAAATGATGTGTGAAATTGAAGCAACTAAAAATAATAAATGGGGATTTTTCAAAGATGTTAATCCAGTATCAAGATACCCATGTGAAAATATTTTTGGAGTTTTTGAAGCTTATGATCAATGTCAAACCAAAGGTAAATTTGAATTGTTTTTAAAATTATTATATCTAATATATCCATTGGATTTTGGTTTGAAATATTTAAATAAACAATTTTTAAAAGATAAATTTAATGAAAATTATGAAGATAATGAAATTATTCAAAATTATAGAAATTTTGCTTATGGGTATTTTTATTTTGAAGGTTATTTATTTGGTGGTCAAGGTTATAAAATGGCTGATCATACACCAAAAGGACCATTCATAACTGGTGATATTGTTTATCATAAGAAACATCATCAATATGGTATTATTCTAGGAGATTATATTTCAACAGGTCCTTTACATTATGGTGTTCTTAATCAAGAATGGAGTCATGCAGTATATTCATTAGATAGTATAATTAGAGTACCGATTCCACCAGCTGAACTTATTAGAGATTTCATGAAAGACCCAAAAATTGGTTGGTTTTTTGTAAACTTTGATACGGTTAAGATGAGATTTCAAGAAAGTGTTCATTTAAAAAGACTATGGGCAGGTAAACCTGAATGAATATATAATATGTGGATAACTTACTATTGATCTGTAAATCTCTAAAGTTTTTTGTTTTTCGAATGTGTCAACTTCAAAATTGTACGTAAAAATATCAAAAATTGTATCAAGGGTTAAAACATCAAATGTTTAATGAATAAACTCTTGAATATTGTAAATATATAATAATTCAATTTTAAATTACAATGGATGTATTATTTTGCTGATTTTTCCATGAATTATTTATTTTTTTATTTATTTTCAAAATGATTAATACCAAAATTGTAAGTCTTTTGTTCAGCTTTAAATCTTAAAAATTTTCCATAATTATTGTAATCTTTTTTTTTAACTATACTTTACATAAATAATAAAATTAATGTATTATACAAGTTTTAAAAAATCTCCTTTTATATTGAAAGAATTATTTCATATTAATGTCTCGTTTTTATCGGCTTTTAGAGATTATAAATCCGATGTAAACAATATCCAGAAATTAAATTATTAAAGGAAAAAAAAACTATGAAAAGATTTAAAACAAATAATATTCATATTAAATTAATAAAAACCAAAATATTCATATTATGTTAATAAAAACCAAAATATCACAAAAATTAATTTATTACATCTAATTTAAAGATTTTTCTATTGTTTAATTAATTTTCGAATGTGTCAATTTTTATCAAGAAAATGGTGGGTCCATACCAATTTTGACAACATTATTGACAGGTTATATTTATCTACAATTAATATACCCAATACAAATGATTTTGTATTTTAAAATATAACCACTAATATACACAGAAAATAATTAATCTTCTAAACCAACCATAAAAAATCGTAAAACAAAACCAAAAATTAAAAAATATAAAACTTCATAATCGTAGTATCACAAAAAAAAGAAAGAAACAATTAGTTAACAATTTTTGCTTATAATTCTTGAGAAGCTTTTGAACCTTTAGTAGCAGTTTTCTTTGGCAACAAGTTTTGATGAATGTTTGGTAAAACACCACCTTGAGCAATAGTGACATGACCTAACAATTTGTTTAATTCTTCATCATTTCTAATGGCCAATTGTAAATGTCTTGGAATAATTCTGGTTTTCTTGTTATCTCTAGCAGCATTACCAGCCAATTCTAAAATTTCAGCAGCTAAATATTCCAAAACAGCAGTTAAATAAACTGGAGCACCAGAACCAATACGTTGAGCATAGTTACCTTTTCTTAATAAACGATGAACTCTACCAACTGGGAAAGTTAAACCAGCTTTGGCTGATCTAGATTGAGAAACTTTTTCAGTAGAACCTGCTTTACCACCTTTACCACCGGACATTTTGTATAATAATAAATTTAAATAAGTATATAATAAATCTCTTGATGAGTTTTGATTTAAAATAGAATTAAAATAATATCAAATAGTGGGAAAATTGTGTGTTTATATAATTATTAGATCAACAAGTTGTTTATTAAAATTATATTCACTCCTTTTTTTATTCAAGTGACAAGCACACACTTCTGCAAAACTTACGGATTTGCCACCCAGTTTTGCAATAGTGACCAGTCCAAATTAAGAAAAACTGCTCTAGTTTCAGAGATATCAACCAATTAAAATTGTTGTAAATACCTACAGGTGTTTGTTTATGTTTTGTTTTGTGTTTTGCTATTCTGAAAGTTACACACTTGGGATGTAAATCCGGGAACGACATATTCTGATTCCAATTGATTTAAACTGTCGCGGTTTTAATTTAAAAAACTAATTTCGAGTTTGTACTGCCAGGTTGCGTTATTCCCAAAAGGGAAACTCCCAACGTGAGGTGATTTACACACAAGCTTAGCGTAAACACAGGTACAGGTATGTAATTTACACGTAGAAACATAGTTAAGCACACCGATCTTAACTATGGAGTACAGCGTAAATACCAGCACAGAACTGATTAAATTTGAAAGGGTGGCGAATAATTTGTTTTAAAGGTGGAGTGGGAAAAAGATTTGAAAATGCAATGAAATGCACCTTTAGAATTGTGTATTTAAAACAAACACGATATGTTGTTAATCTTCAAAAGCATATAAAGACAAGTAGTTTCCCACTTTTATAATATTTAAATATAAACTTTAACTTTTAATTAATTATCAAACTATATCATAATGGCCCCAAAAGCTGAAAAGAAACCTGCCTCTAAAGCTCCAGCTGAAAAAAAACCAGCTGCTAAAAAAACTTCTTCTTCTACTGATGCTCCAAAAAAGAGAACTAAAGCTAGAAAAGAAACTTATGCTTCTTATATTTACAAGGTTTTGAAACAAACCCATCCAGATACTGGTATTTCTCAAAGAGCTATGTCTATTATGAACTCTTTTGTTAACGATATTTTTGAAAGAATTGCTACTGAAGCTTCAAAATTAGCTGCTTATAACAAGAAATCCACTATTTCTGCTAGAGAAATTCAAACAGCTGTTAGATTAATTTTACCAGGTGAATTGGCTAAACATGCTGTTTCTGAAGGTACTAGAGCTGTTACTAAATACTCTTCTTCTACTTCTGCTTAAGTTTAAAATACTTTGGTGAAAATTTAATTATAATATTTTACTATATTTGTTTTATGAATTTGTTATGGGATTTTTTATTATTATTTCTATTGTTAGGTTTTAATTAGGTGTTTTATATTGAACTTTAACAACATGTATACTAGTGGTTTATGATAATTAATTGTAGATTTGTAATATTTTTTGACACGATGTGACACCAAATTGGTAACTACACACTATTGATTAAATGCATTAATAAATAAATAATAAATAAAATTTCATCACCATTGACCACCAACAGATACAATATCTTTAGATTTTTCAATAACTTGAAATTTATATTTGAAAATTCTATCATCTGTTATTTCAAAATTATTTTCAAAATTTGTAATAAAATTATTCAATAAAGTTTCATCAATTTTATCAATTTTAATAAATTCTGATTGATATTTTTCATTCATTGTAGTTAAAAATTGTTTTGTAGCTGCTAATGAACTATCAATTGGAGAATTTAATCCACCACCATTTATACATCCACCAGGACAAGCCATAACTTCAACAAAATCACATTTTGAAGGATCAGCAATAGAATCTTCAGTATTAGTAGTTTTTTGTAATCTTGCTTTTCTACGAGCAGATAATGAAATCCCACCAGAACCAATTTTAGTCTTTCCATTTGGTTTTAATTTTCTTGATAAATTTTGAATATTTCTAAATCCATTAACAATTGCAGAAGATCCTAATTTTTCACCAGTATTAATATCAATTAATTGAAATTCATAAACATCTGAATTTTTACCTTTAATTTCTTTAATTTTTGTTTGTTGTGTTGTATTAATATTATAATATGATTGTAATGATAAAATATAAAATTCTGCATATCCACCACTTGCAGAACCAGAATTTGAATCCCAAGATTGTATTGGTAAAGGCCAAAATTCTGGTGCACCTTTTTTATATAAATTAATTGGTGGTTCTAAAATTTTAGTAATATAATCTAAATAATTAATATTTTCTTCTTTAATTAATTCAATAAATTCTTTTGGAGTAATTACACAATCAACATCAATTAAATCATCATCTTCAGGTCTTGCAGCTTCTAATTTTTTATCAAAACATGGCATAATTGAAAGATGATAAATTTTATTAAAAGAAACTTGATGTTTTTTGGAAATTAATGATTTTAATAAAATTCCAGTTATTTGTTGTGGAGATTTAACATTTAATAAATATGGTAATAATTCAGGTTTTGTCTTTTCAACATATAAAACAAATCCTGGACAAATTGAAGATAAATTTGTTGTTATTTTTTTTTCAGAATCATTAATTTTTTTTAAAATTAATTCTTTATTAATTTTATTTAAAGATAATAATCTTGCTAATTCTGTACCAACAACATATTTAAAACCAAATTTTTCACTGAAAACATTAATTAAAAATTCATCAACTTTAATAATTGGTAAATTTAATGCAATACTTAAAGAAACTCTAGCTTGATGTGATACACTTAATGAAAAAATCTTTTCATTTGTAAAAATTTCTAATTCTTTTAAAAATAATTTATGAGTTTGTTTAGCTAATAAAACTTCTTCAGCAGATGTTATACAACCAGAACAAGCCAAACAATCTTGTAATGAAATAGAAGCACTTGGTAAATTAGTAATAGTACCATCATCAATAGAAACTTCTAAAGCTTCTCCATCATTACCAATCTTTATATCAACTTCTTTATTTGATTTATTTGCTCGTACTTCACCAGCAGGTTTTATACATGCTAAACCTGGACTTATGAAATCATTAAGATCAGAGGATGATAATATGGCACTCATGGCCTATTAAAAATTGTTTTATTTTATGAATTTTTTTATTGTAAATTATGAGTATTAAAGATTATTAATAATTTTTTTTTATCTCTTCTCTTGATTCCGATGGAATTTCTTTTGGGACATTAGTAAATACTGAATCTTTACTGGTGGTTTATCGTAGTCTGATGGTATGAAGAGATTAATGGATATTTAGATAATAAATAAGTTGTTACTAACAACAGATAATAACCATAATTTCAGTTCGCTTTACTACTCATTAATAAGAATTTAATTAATGTAAATTTAATTAATAGTGTATAATTATTACTCAAAATTCAATCAAATTTTACAGAAAAAAACTTTAAGCCACACAATGTTAATAAATGACCGATTAACTTTACTAAATCTCTTTTACAATCTCTTTTACAATCTTTATAACCAATTTTGAGAAGTTTAGTGGATTCTACTAAAGTGTGGTTGAATAATTGACACTTTTTTCCATGACAGTATATATAAATCCCTTATAACCCTTTTAATATTAATTATAAACAATCTTTTAAAAAAATATTATTTTAAATATGAGTTTAGAAATTACTAATTTAAAGAATTGGCAACAAGAGTTTAATGAAGATCCACAATATCAATTGGCTTATAATGTTTTAAAAACATCAAATGCTGAAGAATTGTTATTTAATTCTCATAAAACTTTACCAAATGTTTTCACTCATGTTATTGATGTTGAAGGTTCTCCAGTTACTAATCAAAAAGCAAGTGGTAGATGTTGGTTATTTGCAAGTACAAATATCTTAAGAATTAATGTTATTAAGAATTTAAATTTAAAAGAATTTCAATTATCTCAAAATTTCTTATTTTTTTATGATAAATTAGAAAAAGCAAATTATTTTTTAGATAAAATTTTAGAAACTTTTAATGAACCAGTTGATTCAAGATTAGTTCAAAGTTTATTAGAAGCTCCAGTTAATGATGGTGGTCAATTTACAATGTTTTTAAATTTAATTGAAAAATATGGTGTTGTTCCAATTGAAATTTTTCCAGATGTTTATTCATCAACTGGTTCAAGAAAATTAAATGAATTAATTACTTCAAAATTAAGAGAATTTGCTGAAATTTTAAGAGATTTAAAAAATAATAAAATTTCTGAAGAAGAAATTAAATTTAAAAAAAATGAATTTGTTAAAGAAATTTATAAATATTTAACAATTTTTCTTGGTGAACCTCCAAAACCAAATGATGAATTTATTTATGAATATTATGATAAAGATAAAAAATATCAATCATTAAAATCTACACCATTAAAATTTTTAGAAGATTATGTTAAATTTGATTATAAAAAACCAGTTTCTTTAGTTAATGATCCAAGAAATCCATATGAATCTAAAATTTTAATTGAACATTTAAATAATGTTTCTGGTTCAAATCCTGTTGAATATATTAATTTAAATAGTGATGTTTTATCTGATTTAATTGTTAAAAGAATTAAATCAAATAAACCAGTTTTTTTTGGTTCTCATACTCCAAAATTTATGAATAAAAAAAAAGGTATTATGGATGTTGATTTATATGAATATAAATTATTTGGTTATAAACAACATCAATCAAAAGCTTCAAGAGTTTTATATCATGAATCTTTAATGACTCATGCTATGTTAATTACTGGTGTTTCAATTGATGATAAAACTGGTAAACCAATTAGATATAGAGTTGAAAATTCTTGGGGTAAAGATTCAGGTGTTGATGGTTATTATACAATGACTCAAGATTATTTTGAACAATATTGTTATCAAATTGTTGTTGATATTGATGAAATTGAAGAATATAAACATATTTTAGAAAAAAAACCAATCATTTTACCATTATGGGATCCAATGGGTGCTTTAGCTAATTAATATAACTATATAACTATATAACTATATCTATATATTAAGTATATAACTATTTTATTAAGTATTATATATATTGTATATTAAGTATAAGTATTATATAATTCAATGTTCCCGTAACAAAACTTTCTTTTTATTTACAAAACTAAAAAAAACACGAAGTCAAGAAGAACGTGAAACTAATTTGATCTGTTTATATTTGAATAATAATATCAACAACTTTATCATTGGTATGATTTAATATCTTGATATATTTTGAAACTGTCCATTATTAACAATTTATTTTTAGTGGTTTCATCATAAAACACAGTATTAAAATCAAAACAAATTTAAAAAAAAAAACATTCATTTACAACATTATTTTGCATTTATTAAACAGTTATAATGAAATTTCAGCATCTACTCTCCATTATACTCTCCATATCTAAAATTTCATTTGCATCATTCTCAGTGCCTGCAAAAGATTTTCAAAATAATGATTATTTTGTATTAGAATTAGTTAATGATTCAAAAGAATTTATGAATGATTTACTTGAAAAATTTCCTCATTGGAATTATGAACATCCTGCTAGAGGTTTACCAGGTCATTATGTTTTTTCAACAAATAAACAAATTGATGATTTAGAAAATCATCTTTATAAACGTTTAATATTTTCTGATGAAGAATTACAAAATTATGGTGTTAAAACTATACATTTATTACCTCCAAAAAAATTAAAAAAAAGAATGCCTGTTCCAATTGATGCAGAAGATCATCCTATAGATTCAAGTTTAATTCCAGTAATGAATGCTAAAAAACAATTTGAAATTAATGATCCTTTATTTGAAAAACAATGGCATTTAATTAATCCTGAATTTCCTGGTAATGATGTAAACGTTACAGGTGTTTGGGAAAGAAATATCACTGGGAAAGGTATTGTTACTTGTATTGTTGATGATGGATTAGATTATGAAAGTAAAGATTTAGCTGATAATTTTTCTAAAGAAGGTTCTTATGATTATAATGATAATAGTCCATTACCAAAACCAAGATTAGCTGGTGATTATCATGGTACAAGATGTGCTGGTGAAATTGCTGCTGTTAAAAATGATGTTTGTGGTGTTGGAGTTGCTTATGGTTCAAAAGTTTCTGGGGTTAGAATTTTAGGTGCTGATATTACTTCTGAAATTGAAGCTGCTTCTTTAGTTCATGCATTAGATGTTAATGACATTTATTCTTGTTCTTGGGGTCCAACTGATAATGGTAAAGCTATGCAAGGTCCAGATGAATTGGTTAAGAAAGCTTTGATTAGAGGTGTTACTGAAGGTAGAAATCGTAAAGGTGCAGTTTATGTTTTTGCTAGTGGTAATGGTGGTATGCATGGTGATAATTGTAATTTTGATGGATATACAAATAGTATTTATTCAATTACTGTTGGTGCTTTAGATCATAAAGGTTTACATCCAATTTATTCAGAAGCTTGTTCTGCTGTTATGGTTGTTACTTATAGTTCTGGTTCTGGTAAACAAATTGAAACTACTGATATTAAAAATACATGTACAGATAATCATGGTGGTACTTCTGCTGCTGCTCCATTAGCTGCTGGTGTTTATTCTTTAGTTTTAGAAGCTAATCCAAATTTAACTTGGAGAGATGTTCAATATTTATCAATTTTATCTTCTGTTGTTATTAATGAAAATGATGGTGATTGGCAAGATGTTGCTTTAAGTAAATATTCTCATCGTTATGGTTATGGGAAATTAGATGCTTATAGAATTGTTGATATGGCTATGAATTGGACTAATGTTAATAGTCAAGTTGTTGCTCAAACTGATGCAATTATTGCTGATAAATCAGTTCCATATGATGAAGAACATGTTGAACATGAATTTAATGTTCCTGAATCTTTATTAAAAAAATTTAAAAATTTAGAACATGTTGTTTTAACTTTATCAATGTCTACAAAAATAAGAGGTCAAGTAACTATTGATTTAATTGCTCCAAATGGTGTTGTTTCAAATTTGGCTGCTGTTAGAAAAAATGATGAATCTAATGAAGGTTTTAATAATTGGAATTTTATGTCTGTTGCTCATTGGGGTGATGAAAATCCACATGGTAATTGGAAATTAAGAGTTAAAAATGAATCACCAAAAAATGAAATTAAATTAAAAAATTTTAAAGTTAAATTTTTTGGACAAAAAAGAGATAATATTCCAGATGAAGAAGAAGATCAATCAATTTCTAGTTCCCAATTATCTTCTCAATCATCTTCAACCTCTTTAATTTCATCATCTTTAGCATTATCAATTTCAAGTTCTACCGAATTTTCATCAAGTACAACTTCTTCTACAACTTCTTCTACTAGTTTTTCTTCAACAATTTCAAACTCAGTTTTAAGTTCTGCATCTAGTTCCAGCTCAACTTTAAGTGTACCAACAACTTCATCAGATTCTTCAAATGAAAAAGGTACAGATGGGGAATATAAAAATAACACCAAGAATCATTATGCTGAATATTTCTTATTATTAATTATAATTGGATTTGTTATTTTATTGATGTATTTTAAAAAATTTGCTTCAAAGACATCAAGAAGAAGAGAACAATATGAATTTGATATTATTCGTCCAGATGATTCTGATTTAAGTGATTCTGATCTTGATTTAGAAGCTGGTTTACAACAAGAAGATACTAGATTAACACGTGAGCATAATAACGACATGCCACAAGAACATATTCGTGGTAATGGACGTCTTTCCCAAGACAGTTTTGATATCGAATCAGATTCTGAGCATCATAAATAGAGTGATATAGACGTATATATTTTTAGTTTCTATTAACAGCTGTAGGTTTTTTCTTAAAAATGGGGTGTCTGGATGTAAATTATCAGTTGATCTTGAAAGTTAAGAAAAGTATGTTATTTGCTCAACTACACGTAATAAAATATTAAAACAGAAAAAAATCTGTCAAGATGAAAAGATCATCAAGTTATTTTACACGGTTATTATTGTTAAGCATATGTTGCATAAGTTGTTTGGCATCAGATATGCCAATGGATGAGGATGTTGATACTACTAGACCCGATATCCAACATGCAGGTAGTCGAACATTTCATTGGTTAATGACTTTAAGTTTGTTATTAATTATTCCATCAATATCGACAGTGTTAGTCTTTGCACAGAAATTACATACTGGTGTTGCATTACAAGTAATTTCACTTGTTTATTCATTTTTAGAAGCTAGTGTTTTAAATTTTGCAGATAATGATGGTCATGAAGATAAAACATCAAGAGGTACAGCATGGTTTTTATTTTTTTTAACATGTTTTGAAGTTGGATTTGGTGTTTTAAATAGTGGTGGTGAATATTTTTTAGGTAAGAATATTACTACTGTTAATTGGATTGCAAAATTAGGTCATAAAACTATAAATATTATTCATCGAGTTTTATCAGTTTTAGTAACAATGACTGGTTGGGTTAAAGTTTGTCTTGCACCAATTGCAATGTTTGGATTTTGTAGAGAAGTTCATACAGGTCAATGTATTGCACATGGTATTATGGGTAGTGCATTTATTGCTTATGGATTTATTTATGCAATGGTTTTAGTTATTCCAAAATTAAGAGAAGGAAAACATAAACAATCTCAAGAATTTTATGATAGTTTAGTTATGACATTATGGGGAATTGTTAATACTTTTACAGAACATAGATGGGGTAGAGAAGATTGGAATCATGGTGATTATCAACATACAGCAATGGGTATCATTTGGTGGAGTGGTGGATTATTAGGATTATATTTATCAAGAGGTGGTCGTAGAAGTTTTATACCTTCATTATTATTAATATTTACTGGTTGGTCAATGAGTGAACATGTTCAACATTTAACTATTAGTACTAAAGTTCATTATTTATTTGGTGTTGTTTTAATGCTTGGTGGTGTTATTAGAATTGTGGAAATTTCATTCTTGTTAAAAGATCAACAAAATTTGGGACCAGGTATTATTAATTCTATTCAATATATGCCATCATTTTGTTTAATTTTATCTGGTGTGTTGTTTATGAGTGCTAATGAAGAACAATTGGTTTTAGTTTTAAAATTAGGAGCTGATCATGCTGCTTATATTTTAACAGTTTCAAGTGCAGGGTTTTTAATTTATTTATGGTTTTTATTATTATTAGAACTTTATTTGAAATTAGCACCAAATGATCAACCCGGTGAATATGGTCCTTTAGGTTCTGGATCTATTGAATTAGGAGATATTGAAGGAGATTTAAATGCTCAGGAAAATGAAAGAGTTTAATCATAAAGTTTGATAGTCTGGATAATCTTGAAACTAGAGCAAACTCGGAACATATAGAACCTAATTTGATACTAGATCAATGAGATAATTGTCTCTGGTTTTATTATCAAGATTTGATTTTTATGAGTTGCATTTTGCATTATCAAATTGACGTACGGACTTGTTCTAAAAGAGTAAATCCGATTACATTAAGTTGATAATGAGATGAGGTACAAAAAAGACAAAGAACCGTAATAAACAAAGAGATGGGACAATGTGGAGTAATAATATATATTTACCATACAAAATATATAAAATTTATAGATAAGAATATTTTTATGACTTTAATGAATGATGTAGTTTATCAATTAAAAAATATGCTCCTAGCTTCTTGATTAGGAGAACACCCGTAGCGACTTTCGCCAAATTAGCGTCGGAATCTCACGTTTAATTTATTTAATTGGGGGTTGGAATCGCGTGGTGTCGTTTAAATTCTAAATTGTCTGAAATGTCCCATATCAATTGTATTGAAAGTCTTAATTGTCCCAATTTTATATAAAACGAAATTTAAAGTGGAATTAATCTAGAGACGTGTAAAGATAACATATACAAAAAAACACTTTATAAAATAATCTGAGTCCTATACAATAGTAAACCAATTACGAAACCGGAATACTCCACCAACGTACACCTACATTATCACACACCAGTTCAACAAATGAAGTTGATTACAAGTTGAACGTCGAAAAGCGTCGAGGAAGTCATCCAACCGGCGATGTTGGCCCTACCACTCCAAATATCATGCAGCCCTGTGTTCAGTTTAATCTCTGACCAATCACAGCACGGCGACATATTATTCCCGATTCTTTCAAAATCAAGAAATTAAATTAGTATAAAGTCTTTATGAAGTCTGTGTTTTCTTTGAAATCTTATTATTTATTTTTACTATATACATCTTTACAGATTATAATTTATTACACAATGGTCCAACCACAAGAACCAGAATTTGAACAAGCTTACAACGAAATCGTCTCTACTTTGAAGTCTTCTTCTTTATTTGAAAAAGAACCAAAGTATGAAAAGGTTTTACCAGTTGTTTCTATTCCAGAAAGAATCATCCAATTCAGAGTTGTTTGGGAAAATGACAAAGGTGAATTAGAAGTTAACAGAGGTTACAGAGTTCAATTCAACTCTGCTTTAGGTCCATACAAAGGTGGTTTAAGATTCCACCCATCTGTTAATTTATCTATTCTAAAGTTTTTGGGTTTCGAACAAATCTTTAAGAATGCTTTAACTGGTTTAAACATCGGTGGTGGTAAAGGTGGTTCTGATTTCAACCCAAAGGGTAGATCTGACAATGAAATCAGAAAGTTCTGTTACGCTTTTATGTTAGAATTATCTAGACATATTGGTCAAGATACTGATGTTCCAGCTGGTGATATTGGTGTCGGTGGAAGGTGAGTTTTTTCTTTTTTTTTTTCAAATTTTTGCGTCAATTTGTTCTTTTTAAAGTTTATCTTGGATTTTCTATGGTTTTTTTGGCTCGTATGTGTCATGCAAGATGATGCATGAATACGTGAAACCTCATTTTTAGAAGCGACAATTGAGCAGAATGATTATTATTAAAGTGTTTTACTAACAATTATTATAGAGAAGTTGGTTACTTATTTGGTGCCTACAAGAAATACAGAAACTCTTGGGAAGGTGTTTTAACCGGTAAGGGTTTAACTTGGGGTGGTTCTTTAATTAGACCAGAAGCTACCGGTTATGGTTTAGTTTACTACGTTGAACAACAAATCAAATACGCTTCTCAAGGTAAGGAAGATTTCAAGGGTAAGAGAGTTGCCATCTCTGGTTCCGGTAACGTTGCTCAATACGCTGCTTTGAAGGCTATTGAATTAGGTGGTACTGTTGTTTCTTTATCAGATTCTAAGGGTGCTATTATTGTTCAAAAGGGTATTACTCCAGACCAAGTTTTAGCTATTCAAGCTGCTAAGTTGAAATTCCAATCTCTAAAGGAAATCATTGGTGAAGCTTCTGCTTTCTCTGGTGCTGATGTTAAGTACTTGGATGGTGCTAGACCATGGATCCATGTTGGTCAAGTTGATGTTGCTTTACCATGTGCTACTCAAAACGAAGTTTCTGGTGAAGAAGCTAAAGCTTTGGTTGCTGCCGGTGCTAAATTCGTTGCTGAAGGTTCTAATATGGGTTCTACTCAAGATGCTATTGATGTCTTTGAAGCTGCTCGTGTTGAATCCAAATCTGCTTCTGAACCAGCCGTCTGGTACGGTCCAGGTAAGGCCTCCAATGCTGGTGGTGTTTTGGTTTCTGCTTTGGAAATGGCTCAAAACTCCCAAAGAGTTCAATGGACTTCTAAACAAGTTGATGAAGAATTACACACTAGAATGATCAACTTATTCCAAGAATCTCTAGAATTTGCTAAGAAATACTCTAAGGAATCCAACAAGGAAGCTTTACCATCTTTGGTCCAAGGTGCTAACTTGGCTGGTTTCGTTAAAGTTGCTGATGCTATGTTCACTCATGGTGATGTCTTTTAAATTTTTCTGTTGACCAGTGTTTAGAATAATGATGTAAATATAAAGATTTTATGAATAAAAAAATGTAAATTTGTAATTTCTTATTTAAGTAATTAATTTTGTTTATCAATTAATTTCGACTTTGAAATTTTAAAAAAATCGAAAAACATCAACACTACAAAATAACCGCCCATTAAAAACAACACAAATAAAAACAACAAGGAAGAGCAAGTGAGAATAATGACTTTCTCAACTATTGATAGATCAAATAGGTAAGAATTTTGTAAAAGGTGTGATTTTCACTTCAATAACATTTTTTTTAAGACAAATTAGTTGGTCCAAAAATGGGTTTGTAGCTTATTCTGATTTAACAAACAATACAAATTTATCCATTACAAAGTTAGAATCAATTAAAGGTTCAAGTTGGAGATTAGCTCCAAAGAAATCATATTTAATTAAAACATCATCTTCAACAAAAATTCATAAAATTACAAATGTTTATTGGTCAACTTCAGGTTCAGATTTAGCTATTATTGATGAAATGGGGAATATAACAGTTTTATCAACTGGTTATACAAAAACAGCACCACAACCAAATAAACCTCCAGTACAACAACTTTCAAGTTTTGAAGATGTTGAAATAATTTTTCAAGATGATGTTATTAATAAACATTCTTCAACTTCATTACCTTCAATTACTTCAACTACAACAACACCAAAAAATGTCATGTCAAAAGATGATTCTATCACAAAAGTTATTGCATTCAAATGGTTGAATGTTGATAAACCAATTATTTCAAATTCTCCTGCTGTTAGAGTTCCTGCTGCTAATAATGAACCATTACCTATTTATAACTATGCTGTTCATCAATATAGATCTCATGGTACAATGCATCCAATTGGAGGTAAAACTGGGTTTTTTACAATAAGGAGAGATGGTTTATTAGAATTATATTATCAAGATAATGTTACAAATGTATTTAAAAAAATTTCATGTTTTTTAGAAGAATTTGATAATTTTAATGCATTTTGGTTACAACATGCTAGTATTGGATTTCAAAGAGATGGCAGTGTTATTGTGGTTACTTATTGTCCTTTAATTAATGCCTTAAGAATTTATAAAGTTGTTATTGATTGGGGTATTGATAATAGTGGAACTTCAAATCCAAATAATTCAAATCAACATCATCAACATAGTAATAGTAATAATAATGCACCAAGCCCAGGATTAACTAGCAATTCATCAATGAAAGTAAATCCAAGTTTGAAATTGGAAAAATTCTTAACAGAAAATTTACAATTTATTAGTCCTGAAAATGGTTTACCATTAACTTTGGATAGTATTGATATAATATCTCCAAATTTTTCTTTAAATACAGAATTAGAAATTTTATTAAGTTTTATTGGTCCTGGGGTTGTTGGAGGTTCTACATTATTACAAAAATATCAAATTTCAAATGAATCTAAAAATTTAATTGCAAGATTTAAAGATGGATATGATAGTAGTTCTAGTGTCAATCCAAGTGCTGGTGGTGGATCAATTTCTGATGCTAATGCCACCACTGGAACTCAAGTTGGAGCTAATGGTCCTGGAGCTTCTACTTCATCTAATGGACCTAATCTTTCAAATAATGGGTTAACTACATTAAAATTAGATCAAGAAATTAAATTACCAGAAAGATTATTAAGTGTTAGTTTTAAAGATTTTGATTTCTTAGTTGTTTTAATATTAGAAAATGGTGAAATTCAATTACGTAAACGTAAAGATTTAAAATATTTGGGTACAAGAGAAGAAATTCCATCCACTATTAGCTCATTATTAGATGCAAATTTCCAATTTCCATTACCTAAACATAAACCAGTTGCAATTTCAGTTTCACAAAATTCTTGTGGGTATGTTTATTTAGATGAAGTTAATGTTTTAAGATATGAATTATCTTCAAGAAATGATAATAATGATAATAAATTAATTAATGATTTAAGTGAAAATGATATTTTAGTTCTTGCAGCTTCATTTGGATATAAATATTCTTCTGCTTGTTTTACAAATACATCATCAGAAGATTTAATTGTTGCTATTCAATATGAAATTTTTAAGACTGAAGATGTTAAAAAACGTGAGAATTTAATTTTATCAATATTAAAAGAAAGTCATAGAGCTTTAAATTTATCATTAGATCATCCAAAGGATCAAATTGATAAATTATTAGTTAATCCACCAATTCAAAAATTATTATCATTACAATATTCTTTAGGTAAATTTTTACCAACTACAGAAGTTGGATCAATATCATTAGCAATTTTAAATTTAAGATTAGTTGCTTTTAGTATAATGTTAAGTTTAAGAACATTATTTCATCATCAACAACGTATAAATAAAAAAGGAACAGAAACTTTAACAGATGCTATTTATAGAGGTGGTAGTATTTTAAGTATATTAGGTACAATTAATTGGTTTTTAGAATTATTAATTTTTGTTATTCAAGAATTAATTGATATTGTTAATTCAGTTCCTGCAGAAAATGTTGAAAATTCTACATCTGAACAATTAGCATCATTAGCAAAAGAACATTATGATAGTATTGTTTTATCATTATTATTATCAAAGATTCCAAGATCTTTAATGATTTATTCTATTGCTGGTATAAAAAGAATTGATGGATTTTTAGCTAAAGTTCAAGAAGTTAATATAAATTCTAAAAATGCACATAGTTCATTAAATAATGAAATTATGGAAAAATCTATTCAAAGATATAGATATTTATTAAGATTAGTTAATTTGGATAATTTTGAGAAATTTTTAAAAGATGTTGAAATGTTATTTCCAGGTGATGGTGATAAAAGTTTAGCATTAAATATTGAACAAGGATTAATTTTTCAAAATAAAGTACCAAAGAAATATATTGGATCTATTCAATTAGTTTTTAGTAAATTTAAAGAAAGATTTTATAATGATGGAGATTTATTTTCACAACTTTATTTTCATGATACAACTTGGTTAAATTTTAAAATTTCTAAAAATTATCATACATCATTTATTTCAACAGAAAATAAAAATAAATCAAATATTTTATTAAATGAAGGAGATTATGTACCAGTTTTATTTGATTTAAGTAAGAATTTGATTGATGATGTTACAAAAACCACAATTATTAATAAAGAGAAATTAAAGAAATGTTTAAGATGTGAATATATTACAGCATATGATCAAAATGAAGGATATTTTATGAATAGTATGAGTGGTGGATCACAATCATCATGGATGGGTACAAATGTCACACATTGGCCAGTTGCTTTTCATCGTACTTGTATTTGTGGTAGTTGTTGGGTTTATGTTGATTCAAGTGAAGTTGTTTGATAATGTTTGAGTAATGAAGAAGTGGGAATTAATTTACATTTTGATATTAAACGTTGATATGAGAACATGTTGCTTATATTATATGACCCAGTTATGTAGTAAATCAAATCTAATCAATTTGGAAAGACTCGCGATTAATGCAGTTCTAATCATTAAATTTATATGCATGTTAAATTTTTTGAACTAAATTAAGTACAAAAAAATTAGTATTAAGGAACATTTAAATCTTGGAATTATTTAGTTTTAATTAATAAATAGTGTAAGGGGGATTTAATGTAGTACAAGAATGTGTTTCATACTAGAAATCATATAATATAAATTTAAAACACGTTGAAAGTTGAAAGATTTACGAAACTAGACGTAGTTAATTTAGATGCAGTGTACCCTGTCATTTATTCAACATATTAAAGATCAATATTGTAAATCAAAATGTTAATTCAAGGTTGTTCATATGGTTAATTGGTATACATCATCGAATACCCCTGGGGTCCAAGTTGGATGCATTGTAAAAATTTTTAAAACCGCTTTTAAAGGATTAAAACACGAGAAACCGCTTTTAATTAATGTTTGATTTACAATAGTTGTAGATCAATATATGATTTTTACCGGCTGTTAATACCGAAGTTCTTTTTAAAGATTATAAGCCGTGGGTTATTTAATGTGTTTTTTTTTTTTTTTAATAATTATTATAGTAAGGTACAGCGGTCATTACTGAGTTATTGTAAAATTGTTGTTACAGTTAACAAAGTCTGGAATCTTAAATTTTAGTTACGTTTTGGCTGGAACAAATGTCAAGTTTACTAAAATCCAACTAAAGCATAATACAGAGACATAAAACTCATGCATCGGAATGTGCTACAAAAATGGAAATAAAACAACTTATGATAAGTATCAAAAGAGGTATGTCGAAGTTAAGTTATGCTTAACGATTGAGAGGTTGTTCCTGGGAATCAATGAGCCTAAATATTCGCCTACAAAAAAACTGGAGTTTAGGGAACAATAGCCATACATACCATTTTGATACAATTCCAAGATTTTATTTCGGTTCTTTTTTAATTTGAATTATATTGTTAAGAATTAATTAATTAAATAAATGCTGGTTGTAACCCGATTGCACCCCTTCTCTTATTGTTTTGTGGGATATGAGATATGGGATATGGTGGCCTTTAAATTAAGAATTTTTGGTACGACATGTGCAGATTTACACTTGAGACCGAATATAAATGCATGTATATCAATGCACTCATAAATGCAGTATCACCTCATTTTTTGTTCATGAATTGGTAAGACAGATGTAAATTAACCCAGATATAAGTATAAAACAGCAATATTATGTATGGTACTACTTTAATGCATAAGGTTCATATACAAATGTGTACATATGTACACATTTGTATACATGCATGTAATGCATGTATAAATATGTACATGCAAAATGAATGCAAATGCATTCACAAACTCATCCTGTTATGTGCATTTCGACCATCATTCTAAAAAACTCTGCAAGCAAAAAAAAATATCATATCATCAATACAAATAAGTAATAAAACCTTATGAGAATCCTCATTCTATGAAAAGGTTGATCTTATTTCATTTCATTTCATTTAATTTAATTTAATATTTTGTGTTTGAAATATTTTGCATATTTAAAATTTTAGCTTGTTATTACTAAAGCTACTGTTTACATACAAATCAAAAAACCAAGATTTAAAGATCTACAACATTTAAAGAAATCATAAATTATTAAATATCTTAAAAAATGATTGAAACTCCTCATGTTTTTTTACAACAACAAGCTTATACTAATTCAAATATGAATCCAAAATCAAGAAATTCTACAGCAAATTTACAAGAATCAACTTTAATTGGTTCTATAGATTCAAATTCTGCTTCTTCAAATACTTCTGGAAATTCAAATGTTTATTATGAAAATAATTATAAAATTGTTTTAAATTTTACACAAAAAGAAATTGAATTAGTTAGAAGAACTTGGAAAGAAATGTTAAGTGATGATGATAAATCTCCATCAAATACTGCTATTACTCATGCATCTATTGCTTCATCTTTATTTTGTGTTCAATTTTATGCTAATTTATTAGCTATGGATCCTGATTTAGAAGTTATGTTCCCATCTATTAAACATCAAGCTTTATCTTTTGCAGGGGTTTTAGCTACTGCTATTCATAATTTAGAAAATTTAGAAGTTTTAGATGATTATTTAAATAATTTAGGTAAAAGACATGCAAGAATTTTAGGTATTGAACCTCCACATTTTGAAATGATGGGTATTGCATTTATTAAAACTTTTCAAGATAGATTTGGAATTAATTTTACAATGGAATTAGAAAGATGTTGGGCTCGTTTATATTCTTATTTGGCTAATTCAATTTTACAATTTGGTGTTGATCCAGTTTTAAAAATTGATTCAATTAATCCTCCAAATGGTTATGGTAATAATTTAGAAAGAATTGGTACTTCAACTTCATCAACTTTTGATAATGCTAGTATCACCACTGCAGCAACAAATTATAGCAATGCTGGTTCAACAACTACATTAAATAATTCTTCATACCCATCACATTCATTAAATCATAAAGGACATTTACCACAATCAGTTAAAAATAATGGTAATGGTTTAAGATCAATAACGTCTGTAAATGCTGAACAAAATACAAATCCTTATCAAAGAAATATTTCTTCTAGTTCACATTCAAGAACTAAAAAATCAAAGGCTGGCCATCAAGATGATGAAAAATGTGTTATTATGTGATTAAAAAGTTATGATAATGTTATTTATTTTTATAGAATTATGATTGGGGGGTTTAAAATATATGGATAATAGAGATTAATAACGTGTTACGTAAGATAAAAAAGATTAATAACGTGTTACGTAAGAAAAAATAGATTAATAATTTGTTAAGTAAGAAACCAACGCGAAAACTTTTTTTTTTTTCTTTTTTTTTTTCTTTCTGTGAGGAACGCGAAACGCGAAACGCGTTTGCAATTTCATGTACCGAATTCTGCCTGAAAGGGACATTAAAAAAAAAATTTAACTTTGAAGGAAAAGTAAATCAATAAAATAAAACATAAACTAGAATAATACTAGTGACAATAAGTTACAATAACCCACACCAGAGAGAAAAAGAGACAGAGCGTGTGTGATGTATACAACGGCCACTGACCACCAGACGTCTTATACTTCCATCTCTTCAATGGGCGACGCTGACGATTCTATGGACTTGATTCAACATCAAAACTCTAGTGCTCCAACTTCAACTTATTCTTCACCAAATCGTTCTTATTATTATAACAATCCAAAGAAAATGTTGGTTCATCAAGAATCTCCAAAATTAGATTCAACACATTTTTATTCTTCAGAAGATGCTAATCATATTAATCATGCTATAAATTTTAGACAATCAATGGTTTTCAGTGATTCTTTTGATTCAACTAAATTTGAACATCATCGTGATTCGATTGATGAAGATGAATTTGATGAAGAAGATCATGATCAAATGGATCAAGAAGAAAAAGATCATGAATTAACTAAACCAATTGGAATGACAAATTCTCCATCTTTAGCTGCTTTAGCAAGTTTACTTGAAAAAAAAACTTCAAAAAGACATTCAGTTTCTTTACAACAATTCACCATTCAAGAACAAGAAGAAGATCAATCTGAACCAATTGGTACTTTTGTTAATAATAATGAATCTGTTGCAACTTTCCATACTGCTCATTCTCAAGAAACAATAACTCAAAATGTTTCTCAAGAAGTTGAAATTAAAAATTCTGATTATCAAAGTGAAAATATCATCACAATCACATCACCAAATTTGATTGATTTAGAAGATTCTCAATTACCAAAAAAAATTGATTATGAAATTGCTCCACAAATTTATGAAGATATATTCAAAACTCCAAAAGTCAAACCTCAACAACAGTTTATAAATACATCAAATGAAGACACACAGGAACAAGAACAAGAACAACAACAACAACCATATAAATCAATGTTGGATACTTTACCTGAATCTCCAGTTAAAGTTAAATCACAAGAACCAATAGAACAACCTAAAGAACAACCCCAAGAACCAGTTTCTCAAATCTCCATTCCAAAGATCAGATCTTCAGGTCCAGTTTCTGCTCCTGTTGATTTATCAAATAAAGAAAAACCTATTTCTAAACAATCTTCTACTCCAATACAACAATCAAAAAGATCTTCTTCTTTACCTGTTTTTTCTTCAAAAGATCAAAACAAACAACAAAAGAAGAAGAAAGGGTTCATGTCTTTTTTCAAATCTAAAAGATCTGTTTCTGTTGCTACAACTCCAACAACAACTTCTTCTTCAAAATCAACATCATCTCCAAAACCATTAAAATCACAACAAAAAGCCCAACAACAACAACAACAACCACAACCACAACCACAACACTCTGTTACACAAAATGAAGAAACATCTAAACAATTTTCTCCAATGTCTAAAAAGAAATCAATTTCTTCATCAAATAATTCTTCAATTAAAAAACAAAGCTCTTCAAGTAGTTTGTTCCAAGTGTTTAAGAAGAAAAGTGGATCTAGAACTGATTTACAATCTATTTCAAGTTCTTCAAACATTAACAATCATGATTTATCTGATGTTTCTGATGAAGAGTTAGAATATGCTTTAAATAAAAAAATTAAAGAAAATGAAGACAAATATAGAGAACAACAATTGACTGAAGAATTGGAATTAAATAATGTTGATCAATTATCTTTATCTACAATTGCTACTAATGAATTTAGTGAAAATTTCAATAGATTCTCAATTATATCTAATGGTCAACAATCAGTTCAACAATCAATAATATCAAATGGTGAAGTTATTTTCCCAAAATCTTTAGATGCTCAAGAAGTTGAATCAATTGTTTCTTTGGAAAGAAATAGATCTATAAAAAGCAATGGTAATAGTATTATTCATAAATCAAATTCCATGAATAATAATGGGATGCATTTATCAGTCAATCCAAAAGATCAAGAATATCATGAACCAGGATTACCTAAATCTCCTGTCAGCTCAATTTTGAAATCCCCATCTTTAATTAATTCAATGTTTGATGCATCTAATGATCATTTATATCAAAGCCAAAATAATTCAACATTGGTTGAGGATATTAATGATACCACTACTACAAACACATTCCAAGATTATAATGAAGAAGAAGATGTTTCAAATATTATGGAATTTGCAGAATTTATTGATTTTGGAGGTGATTTGAATCTAAATTTTGATTTTGAACAATCATCTTCTCCAACTTTAGATCCAAAAATTCAACAACAAAAACAACAAAAACAACCATCACAACCATTAAAACCAGACCTGGCATTTAACAACAACTCATCTCAACATTCTATTCATTCAACTTCTTCACTTTCAAATACTAACAAAATTGTCCCATTAAATTCTTCAACGTCTATTGTACATGAACCTGCAGAAAATGATGTATCAACAACATTCTCTAATTCTTCGATTGAAGTCCCATCTGCATCTCCAAATCTTCAATCACCAAGATTAACAATGAATACTTTCATGGTGGACCCAAAGACTTCTGGTTCAAGACCAATTTCAATGTCTTTTAGAGGTTTGAAAGCTCCAGCTTTAGAAAATAATAACAATAAGCTATCAACACACTCTGCATATCAACATAGTTATAACAACCATTATAATGGCCATGAACTTGATGGTAACCAATACACTTTTGATGCATTTAATGAAGAGGATGAAGATAGTTATGAATATGAATTTGATGATGAAGTTCAAGTTGCTCAAGATCAAGATGAATTGGTTTCTTTTATATCAAAAAGTTCTGTTCCTCAACAAATGTTTGGTGGTTCATTTACAACTTCAGAACATGCTAATGAACAACCACTATCTTGCAAAAAAGTTGCATTCTCATCCAAGATCATACTATATGATGTGTTTAGTGGTGAGGAATATGATAGACACCCAGATACAGCCACTTGTAATCAATTAACACCAGCTTTGGCTCAACAAATCAAAAATGAATTGAATGCTTTGAAATCTGAAATGCCGGTCCATGAAGATTCTCGTTGCTTTACACATTTTTATTAATGAAAAAAAAAACAATCACATCTTCCTTTACACTAATGTTTTATATACTATGCTTTTTTTATTTTGATCTATTTTTTTTTATACAAGCATCTGTTTGATTATTTATGGCACTTATCGTTTTGCACAAAATTTCTTTTTTTATATATTTTTAAATACAATGGGACATTACTAGAAGAAAAAAGTAGAAATGTATACAAAAAGAATGAAATCAATAATATTCACATATAATTAATGGTTAAGAACTTATTTTTTTTCTTCAAATCTTAAATCCCAACCAATCTTTGGACCTAATTTTGGTAAAACTTCAGCAACACTTTGAACATCCTTATCACCTCTACCAGAGACGTTTATTATTAAGTTTTGTTCTGGTTTCATAGTCTTGGCCAATTGAACAGCACCATAAACAGCATGAGAAGATTCTAAAGCTGGAATAATACCTTCCAATTGAGATAATAATTTGAACCCTTCTAAAGCTTGAGCATCAGTAGCAGCAATGAAATCGGCACGACCACTAGCTTTCCAAGCTGCTAATTCTGGACCAACACCTGGATAATCCAGACCAGCAGAAACAGAATGTGTGTCATGAACTTGACCATCATTATCAACTAAGACATAATTCTTAACACCATGAAAGACACCAGGTTCACCAGCAGTTAAAGTAGCAGAATGATAGTTGGTATCTAAACCACCACCACCAGCTGCAACACCTAATAACTTAACTGATGTATCTTTTTCAAATGGGGAAAACATACCAGTAGAATTTGAACCACCACCAACACAAGCAACAATAGCATCTGGTAA